>OX359278.1:24506296-24576296 GCA_947179155.2 Hedera helix
AGGGAGCTGTATTTTATGTTTCTCTCTGTGACTGCCCCAATGTGTGTTCTTCTGCTCAACTTAAATAGGAAAACAACTCCAAAATGTATTATACATGCTGGAGACTGGATAGTATGAATTTACAAAAATGCTTGTCTTCATCTATCGACTCGGATTATTGTTTGATTTTATAATTTTTATACACAACTCGTGTATTATGGATTGATCATGCTCTTTAGGTTTGGAAAAGTTTGTTAATATTTTGTTGATATTATAGATTGTGTTTGGGATGGGTTACAATCAGTCAAATATGTTTATATCTGTTTTTTTTTTAAAAAGATGAGCGTTTGGTAATCTGCTTTCTAAAATTGCTAATAATAGTTTTTTGGTGGAATTAGTCTTTGATGGTTTTGATTATGAAATTGCTGCCAAGATGACTATTTTTGCAGATTTTCCCATACTATGATCATCTTATGGTACCATTTTGTTTTTTAAATACTATAAAAAGTCATAAAAATTTTAACATGTCATTATTTATTCTATGTAGGTTGAGTATTATCTTGTCGCAGTATTACATTTTTAACAAATATAAATGATATATTTAGAAAAATATATATATTTAAATGACGTCATTTGAAATTGTGAGATTTTATTTCCCCTTTTCACATCAGAAGTTGTTTTACCCACGTGAGGATGAGTTTGCTCAATTTTTAAAGGCTCGGTTTTCATTTTATTTGTTAGTTTATAATTTTTTCGTAATTTTATGTCATTCAAATTTGACATACAATATTTATTTATATAACTATCACTATATATTGTATCAAAACTCACTAAACATAAATTCTGCATCTGTCCTTGTATGTAGTTTATGTTACAATACCAAATTATAGGGTGTGGACACTTTTCAATAGGCAAAACTCTTAATTAATTGTACTATAACGTAGAAGGGATGAGGATTTTTGGATGGGTTAAGAAGGCGAAAGGGATGGAGATTTTTTAATGGGTTCCAGTGGCGGCATTGGTAGATTTTTCTAATGGGGTTCAATCCGAGGTTTTTATGTTCAATTTTTTCTTCCCCCTCCTCCCTAAAAACTAGTCATGCCATGTAGTTTTTTTGTTTATCTTTCCTATTTTTTTTTTTTTTTTTTCAGGTGCCACACCAAATAAAACTAAACATCTATGATCGATTTTAGACGAAACGATACAAGCGAATATTTTTAATAGTTGAGTGGGTCAATTGGACAAATAAAAAGTTTAATGGCCTAAATAAGACAAACTTGATAGTATAATCGGTTAAGTAAGGCTTTTTCTTTAAAAGAACACAAAATCCTTTGTCTATATAAAACAAAAAATTCTATTAATGTAGAACATGTTGTTCTTTTAAAAGGCGAATAGTAGTGATTAAAATTAAATTTAAGGTCTTTTTGAAATGAAAAGGCGAAGAAAATAAATTCTGTGCTATTTTTACAACATCTTTATGTGTGTGTGTGTATATATATATATATATAATTTTTTATTTTTTATTTTTATTTTTTATCGGTAAATAGATTTTTTTATTAATTCCTAAATAAGAACATATGGGGTAAATCCCTAAGAATAGGATTAAGACCACATTAAATTACAAAGCTTCAAAACTTACAAAGCCTAAAGGTATCATATTAATCTAAAAATGCCAAACTTGAGACCACACTAAAGATAGATCATAAAAAATAACTCTTCCATAAGTTCCGTTGCATGTTGGTATTTGTATTAATCCTGAGATTCCATGAACATGGTATTATTAATTTTAACACCTATTGACCTATTTCTCCAAAATCTTAAAGCAAGTGCATTGTAGCTCTTCATATGAAGGTTCAAAAATATAAAAACTGCATGAAATACATTGTGGCTTTGCTACAATGATGCAACGTGATGCAGCTACGAGACAAGCTGATATTCATTATTTCTCCACCAACACCCCTACCTTTTTAGATATGAAGCTTCGTTGAACCTGCAACAATTCTCTCAACCATTGAGAAATAACTCCCTCCAAATGAGAAGAGCTTGGAAGCACTCACACCCTAGACCCAAGAGCCCTACGCTTGTCTGCAAAAATGATGGCTAAGATAAAATTATTTATACTAATTTATTACCATTATGAGCTATTTTATCTTATGATAAATTCGTTATTTAATTCACAGACTATTTATGATTATTTTTAAAGCTCATTTGATATTTCAAAATAGGAATTATATAACATAGCCTAAGAATAACAAAATATAGTTCATATGATTAAATAATAGACTAATCATGAGCTAAAATAGTTTGTAATAATAATAAATTAGCAAATATAGTCTTACATCACTTGTCATTTTTGCTAATAAACATAGAAAAGTGAATGAATGACAAAGTTGATATAAACAACACATGCAGCTTCACTAATTCATTGCAGTTGTTTTAAAAACAACTCCTCTAACCTCTCTTTTGCTTTACTTTCAATTAACCTACACGGTTTCCCAATTAGACTCGGCATTCTTCTCGTATTCGTCGTCTTCATCATGATATTGTTTCTGGCTATTATATAACCCTTAGATAAAGACTCATTGAAAATTCTACATTTTCTATATTCATTTTTTTTTTTTGCTAAATTTTCTATATTCATTTTTCTCATCACTATAATTAGTAGCATAACCCGTACAAAGCACATGGTCTTATTTATAATTCTCAAATATTATATTTAGTTTTGATTAATATTTTTTATATAATATTTAAAATATAATAAGAAATATTACTTTTAACTTAGTAGACTATTTTTTTTTTTACATGCTAATGTTTTGGACTTTTTTCAAATTTTATTTATTTAATTATTATACTTAATGATAATTTTTTTCTTTTTTTTTAAATTTTTATTCTTTAACTTAATTTTTTGTACATATTTTTTTTTATGTTTAGATTTTTTAATAATTTTTGAACTATGTTCAAATTTCTTATTTTAAAATAAAGAAAATTTTGTAATAATAATTATGCATTAAGAATGACCTCTTTTTTACCTTTAATTTAAAATATTTTGAGATCCCTTTCGTGCAAGTAGCCTCTTGTAAGCAATGCAATATAATACAACAAAATATTTTATTTAATAATAAAACTCGATTATATGTTATGTTAATACATGCATTATGTGGTCCATTTATTTAATTTGATAATGATTATGTTTAATGTATATTTGTAAAAACAAGTATATTTTGTAAAATTCTTGCGAAATGTTTTATGTAGAAGAACTTAGTTACGTATCAAATTTGTTAGGTTGATCCTGTAACGCCTTTGTTAGGTTGATCATATAACACCCCCAAAATCCATTTATTTAATTTGATAATAATTATGTTTAATGTATATTTATAAAAACAAGTATATTTTATAAAATTCTTGTGAAAAGTTTTATGTAGAAGGACTTAGTGACGTATCAAATTTGTTCGGTTGATCCTGTAACGCCCCCAAAATCTCCGCACTGACTACGGCAAACTTTGTGCATTAAACTCCATACATTCTACTAACTTGACTAATGATCTCATAATCATATTGGTTGAACTAGTCTATTATAGACTATACAAAAAATAAAATAAAATCTTTTACTTCGTCCCTAGATCTTAAATTGGTCTCGATCTCATCATTTTTACAAATATCAACTTGTAGATCATCCGTATACATGGATAACACCATATATAAAGGTCAAATTTTAACCTTAAGATTTAAATATTTTATAACTTTACGTATCCAAGATCCATGGTATTAATAATAGGATGGTCCTTGGAACAGAAGAACCTTGCGATAAATGTTTGCATATTTATCCGTGGTAAGATTCATTTTCTTAAAGAACTCTTCATATCATTCAATACCCTTATTTTGATATGTATCATTATAGAGTTATCTCTTCATATCGATATTTCATATCTATCTGATGTTCACAATATTATTAACACACTTGTACTTGGAACAGAGGAATCTTGCGATGAATTTGGTTTCTTCATCGATGCTAAATCTCTGGTCTTATAGCACTCACAATATTAATCAATATCCTCATTCAGATTTATAGTTCTTTATTCATACTGTATTAACTTTTACTATCTATCTGAATTTCAGAGTATTGGCATAACATGATCAATCCATATTATCAATACCCTTATTCAGATTAATAGATTTTTAATAATTCTAAGTTATATCAAAGTAAAGATATAACAACATTCTGATAAAAATAAATAATATCATTCATATAATATTCGGTTATATGGTTTGCTTGTTTGTATTATAACAGTTATTATGACTTTATACAAATACAAGTAATAAAACATGAAACCTAGCCTACGCTTCTTCTTTACGTTCATGATCTTCTTATTATTCTTCTTTAACTGCAAATAAAGTTTTATTCGCAAGAATGAGTTCGACGGCCCAACAAATCTAATAAATAACACGTATACAGTTTATGCGTTCATATAAACTTTAACTTGCTTTGACTTAACATATCTCTCATTTCAATATCACAAATAACTTTTATTTCAGCAATTTATAACACATTATCACACAAAGCGTATAAATCATGTTCAAAGTTTATAAACATAACACATAAGAGTTAGAAGACTTGCAAACATAAATTGAAGACTTCAGATAACACATAAGGGATATAAGACTTGCATGATTCGATAATACAGTTTAAGTTAATTTATTCATTTAATTATACGGCCTAAAATGTATGCGAGGTTAACATAACCATTAGTCCTATTACGACTCTATACTCTAGTTAATAATAATAAATTTATTTATATTTTTCTTGCTTCAATAACATATGAACATAAACTAGACATTCAAGACTAGTTTCTTTATTCATTGCTTTGATTAATTACAACTTGATGTCACAAGCATATCAGGCTAGAACATCATGTTTTAGGACTCCATAACATTAAATTATAAAATCATAAACCTACTTATATAAGAAATTATGACTTTTGTTCAAGAACACGAATAACGAAAAATCGTACATGGTAATGACTTGTGTTTTTGAACTTTTGAATTTTATAATTGAAATAATTTGAACATTATAACTGCTTGTAAAAGTGATTTATTATACTACAAATGAAATAATTTGAGCATTACAACTGCTTGTAAATGCTCAAATTAACTAAAATTACGAATAGAAATTAACAGAATAACAACTAGAAATGATACCTCTTGAAGTTGCAAGGTTTAACTATTTCTTTACAAGACTTCAATACTTGAAATATATCTAAAGAGTAATTTTTCTCTTAAAAATGGTAGAAAATATTGAATGGTGAGCACCTTATTTATAGAATTTTTGAAGTTTCATTAATCGTATTTTTATCTCGACTTATTACACTTTGCACTCGGCTTAACACTTTGCACCCCTAAAATATCTAAAAGTCATCATTACTTCTTTAAAATATCTTCCACCAAGCGACATCATGATGATATCATCTTTGTGTTTCTTTGAGGATGATGTCGTGCTTACATCGTGCTTGCATCATCCTTTCGTGCGATTGGTAGAAAAATATTCACCTGGATTGCCAATTTGATTTTCTTGGTTCTGATTAGTCCATTCTGATTTCTAGTTTTTGTAATCGTACTAGTTTTTCCTAGTTTGGTTATTCCAACTTGGTTTTGTCTAGCTTGATTCTGATTGGTCAATAATTAATCATACTTGAATGTGATTGGTCAAAAACTTTTCACATGGATTCCTAATTACAATCTACTTTGATTTCAACTAATTAGTTAAATAGTATAATACATAAGTATTTCTTACGGATAATACATCGTATAATATTTGTATTCTACTGGTATTATATCTCGTATTATTCTTGTGATGCCTCTAAATTCGAGTTCCAATACCTCGAGTTTAGTGCTCAAGATCCAAACATCCCATCATATCTAAACAACATTAAATGACTAATGCGGAATATATATATATATATATATATATATAAACATATATTGTTCATTACAAAAGGTAATTTATGCCCCAAGGTTCTTTAACCTTTACCAAAAAATATCATAATATCTTAAGGACACAAAAAGGTTCGTGTTACATGATATAATGCTTTAACAAAAACATCAAACAGGAAATTAGCTATCAAGCATAGTTAATTCTTCATCTTTCATTTGCCCTTATCCTTGTTCGAACTTTGTAGTTTAGCTAAAAATAATTCATGATATAGTAAGGGTGAGCAACTTCTTTGCTCATCAAGTTTAAAGTAAGCAATGAAAGATATATTATGAATGAAAAGAATAACTTCGAATGATTCAACAATATAAGAATAATTGATGAATAACAAAGATAGTATAATCAATGCTCAAACAAAAGAATGAATAGTGATTAAGTTCTATTGAGTGGTCAAATAGACCATGAACTAATACTAATGAATCAATCATTCGACTGGCCATTTTAGATAGTATCCACGAGGTTTGTACTTGAGGGGATCAGCCTCTCGTACAATATGTATATGCATAACATTCACTTACGTGTGTAATCAGATAACTGACAAATAATTTTCCCCATTACTGGTTGTTCTCTTAGTCTAAGAATCCGCACCAACAACCGGTTTGGATAACTTTTAAAATATTTAACATTACAAACGTCTAGCCAAAATAATTGGCATAAACTACTTCTTAAACATTTCGTAAATGAAGAACTTTAAATTATTCACAGTTCAATGATAGAACAAGAATGCAAATGCATTATGTGCGAATGTCAAGAATAATTATCGATGTGGAATAATTTATAATAATTAAACCACTTTACATATATAAAAAAATATATCTCGAGTTCGAGTTTGTACAATATAATTTGAGTGAGGGTAGAGAACTTGCCTTGATCGTTGACTACGACTTACTTAAATTAAATTAACTTCGTTTGATAAGACCTATTATTGATAAAGGGATATTTCAATTAGTTTAACACATAGTGGTTTTTATTAATAGCCTTCATATAAATCAATTATCATTTAATAATATAATCGAACATTTGATAGCATATTAATCACTTGACAATATTTTAATCACTTATAAATATTATCAACTATTTAATTAGTTAAGTCACTTCCCAATATTATTAATTCTTTAATAACATTTTAAGTGCTTTCTAGTATTATTAGTCATTTAGTAATATTTTAATCATCATTTAATATTATTAATTATTTAATAATATTTTAATTATTTACTAATATTATTAATTATTTAATAATATTTTATTTATTTTCTAATATTATTAATTATTTAATAATATTTTATTTATTTTTTAATATTATTAATTATTTAATAATATTTTATAATTGTTTCATTACCTTATTTATTTTATAATAAATAATGATATTTATGTCTTTATTTATTAGTTAACATTATTTAAATAACAAATAATTGAGTTAATTGGGTCCCAAAGTGATTATAATATTTTTAAAATATTTTTCGACCCACATAGTTAAAACAGACCCGGACCGACCCGAAAACCTAACCCGACCCTACCCGATTCGCCTAAACTGCCCTGCGGCCCTTTCCGCCGCTGTGGCGGTAGTTCAAATTTCCACCTTTCAAAATTTTAATTTTCCAACTTTGATCACTTTGGTTCCAACTTGCATAAAATCTTCAATACAACTTCAAATGCCTCCAAATCAGTTTTGTTATATTCATGACTTGATATTCTTCAATGTTTCAAGGTTCAAGTAATTTTGACACATTATTTGACACTAAAAACTTTAGATCTACCAATTAGGGTTTCAAAAATGACATGTTTTGGTAAAAACTTCATATCTCATTCATTTTAACTTAGTTTTCAATGATTCAAGTTTTATCATGTTCAAAACTCATAAATCTACCATTTAAACCACATAAATCACATAACCAACTTATATATTTCAAAATACAAAAAATCAACCAAGCATAAAACTAGGGTTTTCCTTAAAACATGTTCAAATGAAATCTCCTCAACTTCTCTACATAACCAACATGTAAATGCATAGATCTAGCCTAATAAACCATAGATCTACACACATATAACATAGATCTAATATCACTAAGCTTAAAAATATTTTTAAAACCATTAAAACACCTTTTATGATTTAAAAACACTTTTTAACCATAGAAAATTATTTTCATACATAGATCTACATATATACACATAAATACACATAGATCTCTATCAAATATTCCTTCCTTATACATTTGAACCCTACATGGTTCCATTATAACAAAACTCCCACAACTAACCAAGGCAAAACATATATTAAACACTTATAAAACATAAAATTTAAGTCTAAAGGTTTAAAGTTACTTTTAAACCTTAAAGATTTGCAAGCTCTCTTCCTTTGCCTGCCAAAGTAGTTGATGAAGGTTAATGACATTCAAAACTCCTTTCCTTGATGACTTTAATATTCTCTAACCACCAACACTTAGAGATTTAATGGTGCTTTATGATTTTTTTTAGCTTTCTCTCTCTAAGTCTCTCTTGAGAGCTTCTCTCTCTAAAATACTTACAATATGAAAAATGAAGTATTCAAATGGTCAAAGAGAGTTTTATTTAATTCAACTCATCTACCAACAACTATACATATAACTCTTATAAGTATAGGCTTATCACCAAGTTTATCCAAGAAATCCTTATCCGAGCTAAATTTTTGGGATACTTGTACTTAACAACCAATGAGAGAGCTCCATTTTGAGATTACATGGGACCCATGTAGGCCCCCCTTCATCCAACCGGCCATCTTCCTCTTTATCCTCTAAAATTTGTTTTATTGTTATTACATTTAATAGCAACATTAACCAAATTTGACTTTACTTAATGTACCAAATTGAGTTATGATTTGGGCCACTAAATACATTATACTTGGGCTCATTTAATTAAATCACTGGACTCTAAAATTCTACTAGCATGTCTTGCAATTAATTCAAGTATTGTGCTAGATTAAATTACATCACATGAATCAATTATCGAGGCTTACTGGTCCATTACATACCTAAATGCTTGAGACTTGTTTAATTAAATTAATGGGCTAGTCCACTAGTAATTAATTACTACTTGGACTATTAATTCATTCACATAAATCTAACACATTGTCATACATTTCATATTCACATTAATTAAATCACATAATCTACTTCGGTTTGCTATATTCAAAATTGATTGAATATTTACTTGATCTCAATAAGTTATTAATCCCTTTATATTAAAATCCTTAGGTTAGTCCATTAATTTTAATAATTCCAAATTAATTTTTTTAATTAAATTCAACACGTAGTCACATAATCAATTATTCACATAATGATTTAATTAATTCACACAAAATTCACTTCACTGGAAAAGTAAATTCTTAATTTTTATTTACAATGTTACTTAATATTCGTGGTCATTACAATTCTCGTATTATACCTGACAATATACTTGTATTATTCTCCGCATTCTTTCCGTATTTATTTCGTATTCATCTCGTATTTGTAAATAATAATCTTCGAAAATTATTTTTGGGTAAAAATTTTATTGGAGGAATTATATTTATTCCCTGTGTAAATGCTATTCAGGTATGTAAAACTTTTAGAAAATGAAAGACGATTTTTGCGGAAAAGTATTTTCCTTCGAAAGTTAATTTTTATTGTATCCTTAGTATCTATACTCCATATAAAAGCTAAGTTGTGAAATGCAAAAAGTCAAAATGACGAAAAATATTTTCAAGCGTTTTCCTGTGAATAGTGATTACCGCTAATTTTTTTTGAAAAAACCTTTTACACATTATTACGTGTTTTTACGTCGTAGGAACACCATATCTTGAAATGGAATGTCAAAAAGACGTACACGTTTCTCTAGGGAACCTAGGTTATATCCTTAGGATTTAACCCTAGATTAGGTTATAACCCTAATTTAGGGTTTAGGTTATAACTCTTTTTTCATTTTAGGTTTTAACCTTAAATTAACTCCTTGATTTTAACAAGTGTTAAAGTTGAATACTTGAACCAAAACACATAATCAAACACATATGGAAACATCATATAGCACATTTGAAGCTTAATTCAAGCTTTACTAATCATATAGCACATATCAGGTTAAAGATTTTTAACCTCTAATCGTATACGATCGTAGATTCGAGTCGTATTAGGTCTTTACGATAGCTCAATGTAGACTCGAGTAATCGTTTTTAGGTTTTGAATTGACAACCTTTATATAGATCTTTTTAGGTCATATTTAAAATATTTGAGATATTACAGATCCAAGTCATAGAGTATAGAGATGAAATCCTTTTAATAGCTTAGTTGTCTAAGGCTAGAAAGCTGGTTCTTCGTAGCGCAACAGACAAAGCTACTTTAAGATCGTAGAGTGAACGTCAATTCGTACAACTAGAATCGCAGAGCCACTGTATTCGTATAACTAAAATAGTAGAGCCGATACTACTCTACTATCTGAAGACCAACTCTACGATTGCTCTTAGCAGAAGCCAAAATCGTAGAGTGCAACAATCTGACAAGTCAGTAACAGGTTATGACAAAGATCATAAACCTTAAACACACACTCCTCAAGATTGATATTCACGTGAGTCTATGATAAGGATAAGACAACAACTCTATATAATAGCTATATTTACAAGGAAAGATGATACGTATCTGCTACTACACCAAACATAGTACTGAAGAAAGCGACTTGATATGGTCCAAGTGGACAACAATTTGAAGTCAAAGATTTAAATTTTGACAAGTATCCTAGATAGAATAAAGCAACGATAACAATTCGGCAGACAAATTCCAAGAAGATACTATAAAAAGATTACTACATTAAAGGTTGAAAACAACAATAAATAAAGAAAAAAAGTGTTGAAAGACTAAGCCTTAAAATTTCCACTCTACGATTCCCAAAAAAAAACTTAAAATGCTGCTAAGTCTATTTTAAGAAGGACTTAACGAAAATTAACAGCACCTCAAACAGTAACTCTGTCTTAGTGATCTATTAAACCAAGTCGTAGTGACTTGTTAGCAGCACCTCAAGCAACAACTCTTTCTTAGTTAATTCAAACTAACTAAATTGATTAGCTTGTTTAACTATTAATTTTCATCTCTCATTATATATATATATATATATATATATATATATATATATATATATATATTCAACCTCATTATTTACACATAAAAGTTTTCAGATAAGAATTTTATTTCTTCGTGACTATTACACCTCTCATCTCTTATTTGACTTACATAATAGTACATATATTTATACATTCACATTCCTGACATCTTATCATAAAAATTTAAATTTTATTTATGAAATTCTTACCTATTATCATTTAAAATAGGTTCCGAAAATCTGGGTTATCACATTCTTCCCTCCTATAAGGATTCCGTTCCCGAAAACATGATTACTCGAAAGTTCTTATTCAGTTTACCTCTAAACTATTACGTAATTCTTTTCCTCAAATTACCTTAACACATGTATTACATTATTTCCTCTTTCATTTACTTTTCCGTATCCAATTCGTGAACGAAAATCTTTTCTTAACCCTAATCTTATCTGACTTGTATCAGCTCGTAACTACCTGTTTATACTCAGGTATTAACATCTTTAACATCATTAAATCACTTATACTTATACGTAAACTTTCATACTTTCATCTCTTTACCTCTTGCTTCTTATTATTTTTACCATTATTTAATTTCCTCCTTTTCATTCGTAGAAAGGTCTAACATTAACATACGTACAATTAATCGTAATCCTTCAAAACTTTATATTATTATATTATTATATCGTACTATATAATTTCCTTAATCATTAATTTAATGTTGGAAAAATATTTTTTTACTTAAAGTACGAGAAATAATACTATAAAAAAGTAATTTTTGTGAACAAAAAAAAATGAGGACAAAAAAAGTTAGTACGAACTAAATTATTTATTTAGTTAAAGTCTTAAAGTATAGATATATAATATTTCTAGCAACTACGCTCCATGTAAAGCAAAAGGTCTTATTATAAAATTATGATATTGTAAATATTTAATTTTTTTTTTATAAATATACTATTGAAGTTATTAGGTAAATAGTTCTAAATTCTAATAAGAAAATACTTTCCTTCTAAAATTATATTATTTAGCTTATAATAAATTTTTACTTATGCTTGCTTATAATTATACTCATATTTAATCAAGAGTAATAAATTCAAATTATGTAAGACGATCTATTTGAATTTTTTCCTCCTCAAATTATATTAACTAAGTTGTAATAAAATCTTATTTAATAATGGTAACAAATTAATATTAGGTAAGATGCTCTTATGATTGTTTTATGGTAAACTATATTACTAATTTTTATTTTTAACTCTGTTGAACTGAATCTGTAATGACCACGAATTTCATTAGTCATTGTAAATATACTTAATTAATATTTAGCAATGAATTTAAACTTTTTGTACTAATTAATTGTACTTTAGATAATTAAATAAATGTACTTGTGTATGCGTATATTTATTTAAAGGATTAAAGCAAGGTGTATAATTAATTAAAGCAAATCTAATTGGATTATATTTTAAATCCAAATGAGTTGATAAACTAGGTCAAAGATATTAACCTAGTAGCCCATGTAATTAATTTAATTACTAGTCCATGTAATTAATTAAACAAGCCCAATGCTTGATTTAATTAAATGTAACCTAGAATATTTAATGTAAGCCCAATGTGTGATATAAATTGAGCCCAAACAATTTAATTGAATGAGCCCAATAGAATTTATTCCCAAGCCCCATGTGAAGTCCAATTAAGGTCAAAACTTTGGTCAATATATATATATATATATATATATATATATATGCACATTAAAGCATTAAAAATAAATCAAAAACGGGTGATTAAATCCCATTTTTGTTGAGATTTTTGAGGGTCACACTTGGATTGCTTGATTTCTGTATTGCTTCTATTTTACTCTATGACAAGGTTGGCCAACAACCCTAGTAAATCAACTAGTCAATCACCATGTCCATCCATAAAATAGTAATGGTAATTAGGCTTAATTTCACCAACATTGGTGAATTAGTAAAGCTAATGAAGAATTACCATATGACTATATATAGAACACTCCACACTCTTGCATTGGTTGGTTAGTTCATTTCAAGCATTTCTAGAGAGAAAAATTGAGAGCATTTGAGAGAGAAATAGAAGAAACAGTAGTGAGCTTAAGGAAAAAGCTAGAGGAAGGTTTTGGTGACTGTCCACAAGCTTCACTACATGCTTTGGTAGGAGGAGAAGGATAGCACACAAATCTCTAAGGTTTAAAAGTGCTCTAACTTCTCTTTATTTCATTTTTATGGTCTAGAACGATTTTGAACGGTTAAAATCTATTTTTAACCGATCAAAACTCGTTTTGATGGTCTAGAAGTGTTTATCTATGTAATATATGTATATTCATGGTATGAAGTGTTTATATCATGATTTGGTATGTGTATTTTGCATAAAAACATAAAAAATGTTCATATTGTATTTTTACCGGTAAAATCCTATGTAGCTATGTAATATATTTTGTGTCATTTCGAAATGTACAAGTTAAATACTTGATTTATTTGGCTAGAAAGTTTTATGTATAAGTTTATAAGAAAACCCAACTTGAAGCTTTCAAAAATATTGAAAAACAAAGAAGTTATGGCTTTTACCGCAAAGGATGTTGATTTTAAAACCCTAGGTTGCATTGTGAGCCATTTTGAGTCTAGTTACATTTGGAATTTGGATTTATGATCGAAAGAGAAATTGTAGAGGGGGAAAGTCTGATTAGAATGGACTCAAGAATAACCCCAAAATGTTTTAAAATGAAGAAGTTATGGCTGTCGGAGTGGCTGGAGGTCGGACAACCTATTTTAGGGTTTTTGATTTCTGCTTTGAAAGCCCCGGCGCCCAAAATAGCCTAGGTTGAGCGCCGGGGCATTCAAAACAGTAGGTGAAATTTTTTTGGGTTGGTCCGGGTCGGTTCGGGTCGGTCCGGGTCGGGTTTTATTGGAAAATTTAAGTATAACTAAGTGTAAAATGAATGTATTTGTGTATTGAACCAATATATGAAATTTATTTGTAATTAATGGGTAGCGAAATGTTTAAAATAAAGATTAATGATAACACCATTAAAAAAGTTAACTATTGATTTTGTTTAAAGATTTTTATTAAAATATTATTACATGATTAATAATATTAGTATATGATTAAAAAGTTAGTAAATGATGAATAACATTAACAATTGGTTAAAATATTATTAAATGGTTAAATTAGTAAGAGATTAAAATATTATTAAATGGGTAATAATATTAATAAGTGAATAAAATATTATTAAATTATTAATAATATTAGATAATGAATAAAATATTATTAAATGATTAATAATATTAGATAATGAATAAAATATTATTAATGATTAATAATATTAAATAATGAATATAATATTATTAAATGATTAATAATATTAATAAAGTAATAAAATATTATTAAATGATTAATAATATTAGATAATGAATAAAATATTATTAAATGATTAATAATATTAGATAATTAATAAAATATTATTAAATAATTAATAATATTAGAAGATGAATAAAATATTATTAAATGATTAATAATATTAGATAATTAATAAAATATTATTAAATAGTTAATAATATTAGATAATGATTAAAATATTATTAAAAGATTAATAATATCAGATAATTAATAAAATATTATTAAATAGTTAATAATATTAGAAGATGAATAAAATATTATTAAATAACTAATAATATTATAAGGTTGTTAATATATTATTAAATGGTTAATAATATAAGAAGATTAATAATGTATTATTAGATGACTGATAATACTATAAGACTAATAAAATATTATTAAATTATTAATAATATTAGATAAGTGTTTGGACTATATTAAATAATTAATATAGGTTCTTTGTGTTCGGAATATTATCAAGTAGTGATAATATTTCCTAAGTGACTGTATACCTAATTATATAATTATGTGGTTCGTAAGAGTTATAAAGGTCATTATACTAATGTGTATATGATACTAATTTAAGATCAAACTGATTTAATTGTTAGGTCTGTTCAAGGATTATTAAATTAAGCTGGTTAGCCGTGGACGACGCACGAGGCAAGTTTTCTATACCTTAACTTGTATTTATTGTTGCAGTTATTCTTTAACCGTATTTACATTAAGCAATTCAATTATTGTTGAGCAAGTATCTACACTCGTAGTTACTTGACAGACCTTTGAATGAATTAATTATCAAAAATTACTTCACATCGTTATGGATTATTGTATTCGCACATAGTGCTTTTGCAATTGTTTAAGAACGTCTAAGCTAATTGTTTCGGCTAGACAAATGCATGTTTAAATTCATTTAATTGAATATTATAAAAGCTTATCCAAACCATTGGCTGGTGCGGATTCTTACAGTAAGACTGAGAAAGAACAACCCTAGTTAAAGGGGATTTTTATTTGTCGGGAAACCGAATGCGCACAAGAAATCTAAATGTTATGCATATACATAGGACATGAGAGGACTGATCCCCTTAAGTGTCCCGTTATTTTTAACAAGGTGTCAGACATTGTATGTCTGTTCTACCTTAGTAGCAGTTCATGGTCATTAAAGACCATTCAGCAGTAAAGAGTCAATCCAATCTTTTATTGAACATTGATTCTTGATATCTTTCACAATTGTTATTGTTGAAAACCTTGAAGTTATTTCTCTTCCTCATGATATATCGTATAATTGTTGTTTATAAACTTGCTGAGCCATTTAGTTGCTCATTCTTGCTATATCATGATTATATTTCAGCTAAGCCCGACTGCTCTAAGTCAGACAAAGGCAAGGGGAAAGCGAATGCGTAGTTTAGTAGATGCATGCTAGTTTAAATTACTGTTATGTAATTACTGTTGTAAATCTTTTGTATTTTCCTTAAGATATGTAATGATTTAGATTAAGATTAACAGACCTTGGGAAGTGTAGCCTTTTGTTAAGGAACCTTTTGTATTATTCCGCGAAGTTTGAATACAATTTATGTATTTCATTGTTGTTAAGTATTGTACAATGAGAACCAAAATCGAGGTTAAAGAACCCGGATTTGGGGTCGTCACAGGTTGATATAAGAGCTGTAGGTTAGAAACGCTAGGAATGCGAAACCTAGGTTATAACCTTAGTACTAAACTCATATCGAGTGCGTTAGGAGATGAATCAGGGAGATGAATCATGTTGTGTATTTTTGGAGGTGGATTGAGAAAATTCATCGAGCCGAGATGTACATGATAAAATATCATTTCATTCCATCAATGAATATATTTTATTGTTGTACTAACATGTGTTATTTGTGTAATTATAGGATGACGGAGATCGGACAGTCGAGTCACACTGTTGAGGAGGATTATATTGATATCCATATGGATACTGCACAGCCGCTGGTGGCTGCACCTGTTGAAGAGCCGGAGTCAGATCCCGAGGAGGGAGATCGCCTGGAGCCCGTTTGGGGCAGTGTGATGAGGCCTGTAGACACCCAGGAGGGCAAAGTCGTTACTTGACCCGACATGCGAAAAGGAAGGTGGACCCCAACACAAAGCCACCCCAACGACTTACGGTCAAGGCCGCCACAACGAACAACGAGCATCAGGTTACTTGAGGCAAGACAAACAGTTGATCCAGAAGAACCTGATTTGATCACAAAAGACGACTAATGGCCACTACGCTTACGATGTTCGGGGGTCTCGCTCCCCGGTGAGCGAGCGGCTGCCCAGCTCGCCGGTGAGTTGGCGGGAGTGGAAGGGGGCAGCGCCCCCTAGAAGCCAAGCACAATTAGCAAATTCTATATCAAGTCGCAGCCCTCCGAGCTAGCCTCCCGGAACAATACGACACGTTTCCCAGGGATTTCCGGATTGCAAAATACAAGCTTTCCAGCGAAAAAATGAAAGAAAGACATCAGACGTGAAAATCGAGGAAGCACCGAGGACAGCAGCAGTTGCACCTGCGGCCAAGATCTGAAGATCTAAATCGCCATTTCCAGTTCATTTCTTAGCAGCGGCGGACGAAAAAGAAAAGGGGGAGAGAAAGGCGACGGGGAGAGAAAAGAAGAGAGAAGAAGAGAGAAAAAAGAGAGATTGCTTCCTCTTTTATACAATCTTTGTATCCTATGTTGATTTTCAAGTGTTAAAGCGTCTATTGCATCGATTGGAATGTGAAAAAATCCGAGTTTCATAGCTTCGTTATGTTTTATCTAGTAAATCTTTTAGATATAGTTTTATTTCGTTCTTATTGCATTTGTTGGGTGGATCTACTGTAGATCCGAAAATATTTGGTGCATTGCTATTTAAATAGTTTAATTTTGTGTATTTTGAGTTTAGATCCAATGTAGTCAACATATGTTGTAGATATGTGGATTAGGGACGGTTATGGAGGATTTATTACGGATGGAATCTCCTCCTAACCTCCCGATGATATCCTTTTAGTTTATTTTATAGCTTTTACGTATGTAACGATCGCGATGCACCTTTATGTAAATATGTAAATTTTTGGGCCTTAAAACAACATCGAGTTGAAAGTCGGGTTTAAGGCCCCGTAATAGTAAAAATGTGCGATTGTGGGCGTTTGGGGTTATTTGGATGGCTCACATGCCCGTGAATAGCTCAAACGTCATTTTAATGCTTGGTTTTCCCTTTTCACGCGAGAAAATGATTTTGGAATGAAATGGTAAAGATTTTTCATAAAATCAATCAAAGTGGGATATTAGAATCACGAGGATAAAAATTGAGAGTTCTAGTAAACGTCGGTCCCTGTTTGGCGAAAAGGCTATAAGTGGTTTTGAATATCACAAAATGATTTCATAAAAAATAAACAAACGTTTTCATTAAACTTTGGTGCTATGTTAAAGAGCTTCTAGAAGTTGCCTTCATTTTTTATTTGACTTTCCTGTTAGAAGACAATGTATAGTCTCGATTCCTATTTGACAAAAGTTTAAAAACTATTGTTTTCTAAAATGCCATCTAATAAAAACCTCATCGTTTTCGAAATTAAAATCAATCTTTCTTATAAAAAGCGAAGCCTTGTCATTTGGGTCAAAAGACGTCTAAAACACTTTCTCGATAAAACACATTTGCCATATAAAATCAAAACAACTTTTATGCGAAAATTCACCACAAACATTCATTTAGGCACACACACACACACACACACACACACACACACATGTTTTAGGATTTAAAAGGATAGGAAAACATCGAGATTGCGGTAACCGTGTTTCACGGAAGTCGGGGGGTGCTTAACACCTTCCCCTCGCTTAAGCAAGCCCCCGAACTCTATGAATCTCGGTTTGCGGACCAATTAACTCGGAGTCACACATGAGCCAGCAATTACGAAAACAAAATTCGGATGAGTTGGTACATCCATTTTAAATATACCAACTGGCGGCTCTGGTCAATTGGCTCATAAAGAAATCGATCTTTCAAAACCCGTCGACATTAAGCCGACCCTTTTCAAAATCACATTTAATTCAAAAGGCTAAAATTGGAAAGGGCATTTAATTATTAAAAAACGAAACGACCAAAATCCCGACGTCGACAGATGTCGACTCCGCTGGGGACATTAGAGGGCTTAAGCCGCGTTTAAAAATCTTGATGTTTTCCTATCCTTCGAAAAATCTAAAAAAACTGTGTGTTTGTGTTACTTGTGTTAATCTACCTTTTGGGTGTGAATGGATAAATATGTGAATGTTGTGATTGCGTTTTTTTCAATGCTTTACTTTAAATGTCATCATATACATACGGTGAGGTACGATGAATGAATGATGAATGTATGATTGAGCGATTCCTCCTCCTGAGGCAAACCCGTCGGATGTGGATTACTGGACTCAAAGGGGCGCTCCCCAGCGAGGCTCAGGAAAAGTATCCACTCAGATCCAATCCAATTGAAAGATCGGATTTATTCCCGTCTAGTATGTTGCGAAGATCTGGGAACCTTCATGCCGAAAAGCCCGCGAGAGTAACTTAGGGTAGGTCAGCCTCAGATAAACCCAACACGTGGGAAGTCTCTTCATACCCTTTTACGTTTTACGCACATGATATCATACTTTAGTCAATCGTTTTGTACTTCCCGCTTTGTTAAAATAAAAGCATTAACCTCTGTTTATAGGGACAACTTGGAGAGCATCATAAACTGCACAATGTCATACCTTGGTTAGAATAAAGGGATACTGACCCTATTTTGTAGAAAAAGATTACAAAACCCAAAAATACAAAAATATTTGCTTTAGCATGCATCTGTCAGTGTCGTTTCTGGGAACTAAACCTTGGCGTGTTTTATTTGTAGGATTGCTCCCCAAACTCGTCTCCGGTCCAAGAAAGCCAGAGAGTCAACAGTCGAAATGGCTGAGAACCCCAATCCTAATCCGGCTCCCGTATCTCGAGAAGAATTCGATGCTGTGAGAAATCAAATGACAGAGCTGACCATGTTGCTCAAAGAGCATTTTAAGCTAAAATCTGGGCCACAACCCGAGGACCCGCCGGGGCCATCATCTCAAGGGAACGATATAACCCCAGAAACCCCGAAGGTTGAACAGCCAAAAAAAATTATCGTCATTCCAGAAGATGAGCTTGCCAGTAATGTCAGCAAGAAGATAAAGCAGATGGAAGAGGCCATCAAAACTATGAAGGGGATCGGGTCGTATGGCAGTGTTGACTACTCCGACTTATGCATTTTTCCGGGAACCAGATATCCCGAGAAGTTCAAAATCCCCGAATTTGAAAAGTATAACGGGTCGGGGGATCCTTACACGCATTTGAAAGTCTACATCGGGGAATTAGGGGCATATGCCGAGGACGAGTCGTTGAGAATGCAGTTATTCCAGAAAAGCCTGACAGGGGAGGCTAGGACCTGGTATGCGAGATTGGATAATGCTAAAATTCATAATTGGGAGGAGCTGGCCCACACCTTCCTGACGTAATACAACTTTCAATCCCAAATGGCCCCGGACCGATACCAGATAACAAAGATCAGGAAGCAGATCAATGAATCCTTCAGAGATTACGCTCAACGGTGGAGAAGGATGGCCGCACAAGTAAACCCTCCAATGGATGAGGCTGAGATGGTGATGACCTTCATAGACATACAAGAGGCTCCTTATTATGAAAGAGTATTGGATTGAATAGGCAAACCTTTTTCAGAGATGATCAAACATGGTGAGATGACTGAAATAGGTTTCAGGACTGGGAAAATCAGAGATTTCATAGCATTGGAGGCCATAGCTGAGCACCTTCAAGCCAAAGAGCACGACATTGTACCTAAGCGGAGTCAGGAAGAGGTAGATGTGTCTTTCGTTTCGCGGGGACAATCATGGAGACCTAACAACGGTCCCCCTACCTCGGTAAATGGAAACCATCTGCAACTACAGCAGCAGGCCACATTCAATCAGGGTCCAGGCAGGCAGAGGAAGTTTGAACGAACAGATAGTCGACGATTCACTCCTCTAGGCGATTCCCTTGAGAACGTATTGGCATTATTGGTCGCCCAGGAAAAAATCACTGAGCTAGCTCCAACCATCGATTCAAGAGTCAAAAGATTTGACCCCCGCAAACGATGCGCTTATCACTCAGAATCTCCTGGACATGATACTCAAGATTGTTGGTCATTAAAACATAAGATACAGAACTTGATCGATAGGGGGGACATTGTAGTTGAACGACCAGATGTCAACGCCAGCCATTTGCCACAATACGAAACGGATAAGGTAAACATGATTTGGTCAGGGAATATCGGGGTGGACCCCAATCGTAAATACATACGAAAGGTCGAAGAATACCCCCAAATGAGCGAAACAAATGTCCTTGGATGGGAATGTCTGGAGGAGGTTAAGGTCATTAAGCAAGAATTGAAGTTGGTCAAGCATCAAGTGAAGCAATTGCCAGACCTGGTGGTACACCAACATAATCTTACAAGGCAACTCTTCACCCACTTACTAAGAGACCAAAAGGAAGAAGAGGACAAACAAATTTCAAACCAGGATCCCTCCCAGGAAAACCGGCTGACCCAAGAAGATCAAAACAAACTGAGAGGGCAGGGAAATCAAAATAATAAAGATGCTAGACGATCCCACCAATGGAGCCTTGGTAACCACTCGGACAAGTGTGAACCCTCAAAAGGGAAAGACCAAGCAGCATTCCCAAGAGATCGAAAGTTCACCCCTTTGAGCAAATCAAAGGCGGAAATATTGCATCTTCTGATCAGTCGGGGAAAGATCATGGAGTTGCTGCCACAAATAGACCCCAAGTCTAAAAGATACGATCCTACACAAATATGCCTCTATCATTCCAACTCACCAGGGCATGATACTGAAGAGTGTTGGGCGTTGCGGCACCAAATTCAAAATCTGATCGAAAGAGGAGAACTAAAAATGGCAAGCGACATTGAGATCACCGCAATGGGAAGCCTGGTCACCGACGAACGGATTGTCGAGCCTCAACGATCCATGAAATGGTAAATTCGAAGGATACAATTGCGAGTCTCGAAAAAGGGGTATGGGGACGTTATCATCCGCTTAATGTTATGTCCTATTTTATTTTCTGTGCATTATTATGTTATGTTTTCTTTTACAAAACAGAAAAAAAAAAAAAAAAAAAAAACAAACAAACAAACGAAAAAAAAAAAAAAAAGCAATCTTGTGTGCTATTGAGAGTTTGAACTACGTAAGACCTGATCTCCTCTTCCTATAGGAGTACGTAGGCAGCCACTTTGGCGCGGTCTAATCCTTGCAAATTCCATAGAGCCCTTCGATAGTTTTACAATCAACGATCAATGATTCAGGCGACCTGTTCTCCTGGCAACTCATCGGGGTACACTTCCTACCTGATCAAAGGCAAAGGATTCTTGGGTTCCCAGCATCTCATCATCCCACCTGTCATAAACACCATGAAGCCGTGGCCCTGACGACCATCAAGGATGGGGCATTTTTGAAATCAAAGACGACTCGACACTGGGGCATTCATCTACCATCCATGGAAGGATAGTGCACAACGCGACATCTATGATGCGATCCCGTCTGCGTATGACAACGTCATCAGAGCTGTACGATCAATTAGTCTCTTCCAATCAGAGTCTTTTCAGAATACAATGACCCGCAGGTAAGGTACAACTTTTTCCATCTTTTAATTTCTTTCCTGTCTCCCTGTACATATATTAAGACTGTACATAGTTTAACTCTAACATTACTTTTGGAAAGAGAAAATTTTTATTTGACTTGTTAGAAATCGAATTAATTCTGACAAACATCAATGGAGCAGACGTGTGAGTATGATTAGATGATTAAAACTGATCAACCTATTAAAACTGCACAAAGACCTGATTTCGAAGTGTCGTTCGAAGCAGAATCCACCTCATAGGCAAGTCTGCACTTTGCGTTTGCGCCAACTTTCAGATGTGGGGTATAAAGCTATGACGATAATGATGCCAGTTGATGCAGGGTCGGAGGGTAAATAAAAGTAAGTCAATGCCTCGAATCGTGGCCTGAGTTATTCGAGTAATTAAGCCTGAGGGGTGTCTTCACACCTGGCGCCCTAAAGTCGTCTGATTTGGGAGTCGCCGGCCCAACACTCGTTACATGGGTAACTCGGACCCTAAGAAAACGAGCATTGCAGCTACCGAGACCTGAGCAGATTCGAATCGTGGCACGGGTTATTCAAGTAATTAAGCCTGAAGGGTGTCTCTACACCTGGTGCCCTAAAGTCGTCTGATTTGGGAGTCACCGACCCAACGCTCGCTACATGGGTAACTCAAGCCTAAGAAAACGAATCTTGCACAGGGTCAGACGAGGAATAAATGCAATAAACCACCTAACTTGTATCGAAGCGTGGCCTTTGTTACTCGAGCAAGTAAACCCGAAGGGGTGTCTTTACACCTAATGCCCTAAAGCCGCCTGGTTTGGGAATCATTGGTTCAAAACTCGTTAAATGAGTAACTCTGAATAGCCTAAGAAAACGAGACAAGTTAAGTGGACACGAGAAGGGAAATACGGAATCGAATAAAAAAAAGAATGGAAAAAATGTCGACCAGAGGAGAAAAAGCTCATCTAAGGTCACGGAAAAGAGGCCCCTAATTGAAGGATGCATCGCACAGTGCACTTGCCATATGACGTTAATTCTGTGAATAACGACAGCGAGAATGAAGACGGAATACCTTTGATAAGGGAAGGTAGTTTTTTGAATTTAATCATACTCACGTATATTGACCATGAATGCTTAAATGTTTTATTACGATTTCATAACTCGTCAAAAAAAAAAGAAGGTGAAATTGAGGGTGACTTAAATTCATTCAATGTCAAGTTGATACACTCACGATTTACGAACAAAAGAGATTCATCTCGATGTCAAGTTTCTTTAACGATAAGACACAAACACCACGACACGAGCTAAATTGCAGAATCATGAGCTTTCCATTTTATATGCTTTACTGTCAAGATTTTAGCAATTCTTATATCGAAGTTAACCCCGCCGACCCGAACGGTCGAGCATTTAGCGTTTGTTACTTGTGCAGGATATTAATCGATGTGGGTAACTCGGTATAACCAACGAAATGACTTCCCATACGAATCCTCGACAAGAACATGAGTAAAGGCTGGGGCATCTTAAAGATCATGGAAATGAAAGGAACACGGGTCTATATCATACTCCTCATCAACGAACCTTCCCCCACGACCATCAATGGATTCTGACAAACTCAGCCTGATGCATGCTGACATTACCTCGATACTCAGGCGAGCATATGCAAGAGCGATATAATTCCTGACGTCAGAGCTGATCGATTAAAAGGCGAGGAAGGGCAACATGGCCGTCGATAATCGCAAAAAGCCAAATGGACTGCCTCAATCCGATCAATGTCAAGATTTATCAAAGTATACGACCAACTGGCAAGGGGATCACCCAGATATCAACCCAGAATCTAGGCATAATCCTCCAGCATCAGAGGAAGTCCCAGCGTCCCAAATTCAAAGACATGACGATCAGGGAACCAGCAGGATGATGAGCCCGGGATAAGTCAATGGGGCATTCGAAAACGACAGATACAATTCCCCAACAGAGAAACGATCAGGAGCATGCGATTCAACGAACCAGCCTTGAAGTCCAGAAACTGTACTCCCAAATAAGGCATGGCACAACTAAGTAGTCAAAAAGAACGACACGTGAAAAATTGTATCATTTGACTAAACAGGGGTCATTTCCTTCCAAGCATATATATTGATCCATGCATAACATCTACGCATCCATGTATATATCAAAATAAAATATACATGAAAGAAAAATCACAGGTACGAGACAGTCGGCGTCGAGAATGCCAGTGCCATTGATCGGAAAGACATGGCGGGGGGGAAACTTCCACGATCTGATGCGCCCCAGAATTTATGGAACATCAAGGAATTGCAAAACGACTGTCTGAAGCACCTTCAGCTAATCAACAAAGATGATAGGTCAAAAGTAATGGCTGTCAAGAGCGATCTACGAGGACGAACCCCAAGAATGACAAGTCAAACCAAAAGAAGTGGCTGACAAAAGCGATTTACGAGGACGAATCCTAAGGAGGCCCCACAAACAAATCAGGTACGCTTTCCTTTTAAATTTCCTCAAGAATTAGTGCATTTTCTATGATGTACAATACGATGCGAGTCCATTTGGGACAATACACAGCGATTCCGGAGACGAGACCCGGCAATTACAAAATGACCCGTCAGTGAAAATACCTGACCGTCCAAAATGACCAGTCAGTGAAAACCCCTGACCGTCCAAAATGACCCGTCAGTGAAAATACCTGACCGTCCAAAAAGACCCGTCAGTGAAAACACCTGACCGTCCCAAATGACCCGTCAGTGAAAATACCTGACCATCACAAACCAACCGTCAGAGACAATACCTGACCAACCCAAAACGACCCGTAAGAGACGATACCTGACCCTCACAAAAATGACCTGTCAGAGACGATACCTGACCATCACAAAACGACCCGTCAGAGATGATACCTGACCGTCCCAAAAAAAAAAGAACCCAACCGTCAGAGACGATACCTGACCAACTCAAAACCAACCTGTCAGAGACGATACCTGACCGACCGAAAAACAAGCCGTCAGAGACGATACCTGACCAACTCAAATCCAACCCGTCACAGACGATACCTGACCAACCCAAAAACAACCCGTCAGAGACGATACCTAACCAACTCAAAAAATGACCTGTTAGAGACGATACCTGACCCTAACAAAAACGACCGTCAGAGACGATACCTGACCGTTCCAAAAACGACCCGTCAGAAACAATACCTGACCGTCACAAAAATGACCCGTCGGAGACGAGACCCGACAATTACGAGATAACTTGTTAGAGACTAAACCCAACGATGACGAGACGACCCGTTGGAGAAAGATCCGACGATGACGATACGACCCGTTGGCAAAAGATCAGACGATGACGAGACGACCCGTTGGAGAAAGATCCGACGATTACGACATGACCCGTTGGCAAAAGATCCGACGATGACGAGACGACCCGTTGGAGAAAGATCCGACGATGACGATACGACCCGTTGGAAAAAGATCCGACGATGACGAGACGACCCGTTGGAGAAAGATCCGACGATGACGATACGACCCGTTGGAAAAAGATCCGACAATGACGATACGACCCGTTGGCAAAAGATTCGACGATGACGAGATGACCGTTGGAGAAAGATCTGACGATGACTGTTGGAGAAAGATCCGACGATGACGATACGACCCGTTGGAAAAGGATCCGACGATCACGATACGACCCGTTGGCAAAAGATCCGACGATGACGAGATGACCGTTGGAGAAAGATCCGACGATGACCGTTGGAGAAAGATCCGACGATGAAGATACGACCCGTTGGGAAAAGATCCGACGATAACGATACGACCCGTTGGAAAAAGATCCGACGATGACGATACGACCCGTTGGAAAAAGATCCGACGATGACGATACGACCCGTTGGAAAAAGATCCGACGATGACGAGACGACCCGTTGGAGAAAGATTCGACGATGACCGTTGGAGAAAGATCCGGCGATGATGATACGACCCGTTGGAAAAAGATCCAGCGATGACAAATGACCCGTTGGAGAAAGATCCGACGATGACAAAGCGACCCGTTGAAAAAAGATCCGACGATGACCGTTGGGAAAAGATCCGACGATAACCAAAGCAATGCGATATGCGATGCGATGTGCGGTGCAAAATAATGTGCGATGCGATGTGCGAGGCGATGTGCGATGCGATATGCGATTTGCGATACATCATATGAGAAGCAGTGCGATATGCGATTTGATACTTAGTATACGATATGCGATATGCGATAAGCCAGAGAAATAGTTTTCTTTAACGACAAGGCGATGCGAGTCCATTTGAGACAGTACCCGGTGATATTAATGTTGCATCATTAATATGTATAGGTTGCATCAACGATATATATGTTGCATCACTAAAATATGTACTATCATTTTCATGCATTGGGTGCCTACTTCTTTATCACGTTCATTTCATATTGCATTCCATAAACATGATAAAAAGGGCAGCTGTAGACACCCAAATTTTGCACTTCTCTACTAACCTTGGCAGGAGGGCAAAGTCGTCACTTGACCCGACATGCGAAAAGGAAGGTGGACCCCAACACAAAGCCACCCCAATGACTTACGATCAAGGCCGCCACAACGAATAACGAGCATCAGGTTACTTGAGGTAAGACAAACAGTTGATCCAGAAGAACCTGATTTGATCACAAAAGACGACTAATGGCCACTACGCTTACGATGTTCGGGGGTCTCGCTCCCCGGTGAGCGAGCGGCTGCCCAGCTCGCCGGTGAGTTGGCGGGGGTGGAAGGGGGCAGCGCCCCCTAGAAGCCAAGCACAATTAGCAAATTCTATATCAAGTCGCAGCCCTCCGAGCTAGCCTCTCGGAACAATACGACACGTTTCCCAGGGATTTCCGGATTGTAAAATACGAGCCTTCCAGCGAAAAAATGAAAGACCGACATCAGACGCGAAAATCAAGGAAGCACCGAGGACAGCCGCAGTTGCACCTGCGGCCAAGATCTAAAGATCTAAATCGCCATTTCCAGTTCATTTCTTAGCAGCGGCGGACGGAAAAGAAAAGGGGGAGAGAAAGGCGTCGGGGAGAGAAAAAAAGAGAGAAGAAGAGAGAAAAAAGAGAGATTGCTTCCTTTTTTATACAATCTTTGTATCCTATGTTGATTTTCAAGTGTTAAAGCGTCTATTGCATCGATTGGAATGTGAAAAAATTCGAGTTTCATAGCTTCGTTGTGTTTTATCTAGTAAATCTTTTAGATATAGTTTTATTTCATTCTTATTGCATTTGTTGGGTGGATCTACTGTAGATCCGAAAATATTTGGTGCATTGCTATTTAAATAGTTTGATTTTGTGTATTTTGAGTTTAGATCCAATGTAGTCAACATATGTTGTAGATCTGTGGATTAGGGACGGTTATGGAGGATTTATTATGGATGGAATCTCCTCCTAACCTCGCAATGATATCCTTTTAGTTTATTTTATAGCTTTTACGTATGTAACGATCGCGATGCACCTTTATGTAAATATGTAAATTTTTGGGCCTTAAAACAACATCGAGTCGAAAGTCGGGTTTAAGGCCCCGTAATAGTAAAAATGTGCGATTGTGGGCGTTTGGGGTTATTTGGATGGCTCACATGCCCGTGAATAGCTCCAACGTCATTTTAATACTTGGTTTTCCCTTTTCACGCGAGAAAATGATTTTGGAATGAAATGGTAAAGATTTTTCATAAAATCAATCAAATTGGGATATTAGAATCACGAGGATAAAAATTGAGAGTTCTAGTAAACGTCGGTCCCTGTTTGGCGAAAAGGCTATAAGTGGTTTTGAAATATCACAAAATGATTTCATAAAAAATAAACAAACGTTTTCATTAAACTTTGGTGCATAGGGTTAAAGAGCTTCTAGAAGTTGCCTTCATTTTTTATTTGACTTTCCTGTTAGAAGGCAATGTATAGTCTCGATTCCTATTTGACAAAAGTTTAAAAACTATTGTTTTCTAAAATGCCATCTAATAAAAACCTCATCGTTTTCGAAATTAAAATCAATCTTTCTTATAAAAAGCGAAGCCTTGTCATTTGGGTCAAAAGACGTCTAAAACACTTTCTCGATAAAACACATTTGCCATATAAAATCAAAGCAACTTTTATGCGAAAATTCACCACAAACATTCATTTAGGCACACACACACACACACACACACACACATGTTTTAGGATTTAAAAGGATAGGAAAACATCGAGATTATGGTAACCGTGTTTCACGGAAGTCGGGGGGTGCTTAACACCTTCCCCTCGCTTAAGCAAGCCCCCGAACTCTATGAATCTCGGTTTGCGGACCAATTAACTCGGAGTCACACATGAGCCAGCAATTACGAAAATAAAATTCGGATGAGTTGGTACATCCATTTTAAATATACCAACTGGCGGCTCTGGTCAATTGGCTCATAAAGAAATCGATCTTTCAAAACCCGTCGACATTAAGCCGACCCTTTTCAAAATCACATTTAATTCAAAAGGCTAAAATTGGAAAGGGCATTTAATTATAAAAAAACGAAACGACCAAAATCCCGGCGTCGACAAGGCCTTACAGTGAGGATGAGGCAGAGTCTGATGAGTCCGAGGAGGAGGAGTTAGCTGATGGCATAGGCACTACTGCCGCTGACATCATAGAGGGATTGACCACTAGGAACGAGGAGCTGGAGGCAAGGGTCCAGCATTTAGAGGAGCAGAATCTGACCCACCAGCACATGAAGGATCAGTACAGGGATGCAGCTTACCAGTTCTCTGGCGAGAACACGGAGCTGAAAGAGAGGATTGTAGGACTGGAGGATCAGGTACAGGGGTACGAGGATTCGGTGGAGCACTTTGCAGTGCTAACTCATCAGCTTGTAGATCAGGACGTAGAGCTGCAGGCCAAGTTGGCAGTGGCTGAGACTAGGTTGGCCGAGGCTGAGCTGAAGGTTCAGCAGGTTCAGGCAGAGAAGGCCGCCATCCATGCACACTGGCAGGAGGCGATAGAGGACAGGATGGAGATGAAAACGCAGCGGGATGCCGCACACGGACAGATGGTAGAGCTGGAGGACGAGGTTAGGGAGAAGAGGGTGAGGATAGATAGACTCAGTTACGTCTATCGCTCATCCTTTGGTAGATTCCAGAGTAGGGTGCACTATTACCCTGCTGAGGAGGGCCAGACCTTGCACACCATTAGTAGGGGCGTGGTCAGGGCTATTGGAGATGAGGAGTACGACGATGCGGTTCATCGAGGGATGTACCGTTAGTTGTATTATTTCCTTTATTTATGAACATAGATGCAGTAGAAACCCAACTTTTGTCTTGATAGAGGGTTAGTATGTTGTAAATCCCAACTCTATGAAGTTGTGGGATATGTTTATGTTTGATCCCGTCTTTTGTTTTAACTATCGGGGTTAGCAGCATTTATAGCAGTATGCTTATGATGTAAAAGTGATACGCACTGTGTTTTAGCATATGAATATAAATGCATTTCCGTTTATGTTTATATGTGTTGAGATGATTATTTGTGCTTTAGTTTAAATTACTTAAGCTACAAAACGAAAGTAAAAAGATTGAAACAACTTTAATAAATTAAATTTTCTTTATACAGAAAATGCCGCCACAGAGAAGAAATCAACGACTACCCCCACCACCACTTGAAGAGTCAGTTAACGCATGAGGGGTACCACCAAACCCTGTCCAAGAGTTCGTGGAAATGCTAATGGGAGCATTCCGCGGACGCAACGCAGAAGCTACTGGAGTACCAAACCATGCCGCTCCACTAGCAAGCTTTAAGAATTTCAAACTAATAGGACCACCCGAATTCAGAGGGACCACGGATCCTATAGAAGCACAGACCTAGATAGAGGAGATGGAAAAAGTCTTCGAGGTCGCACGAGTCGCGGAGGGGCAAATGACCTCATTTGCTACCTTTATGATGAAAGGGGAGACCAGCCACTGGTGGAAGGCCAATAAGAGTAGAGCAGGGGAGGGAACGATCGCGTGGGCGCGATTCAAAGAAGTATTCTTGGAAAACTACTTTCCAGAGAGTACACAGGCCAGGATGGAAATCAAATTCCTAGAGCTTAAGCAGGGTAACTTGTCCATATCCGAATATGCCACCAAGTTCAATGAATTGGCAAGATTTGCTCCACATCAGGTGGACACTGAGGCGAGACGCGCCAGGAGGTTTGAGCAGGGGCTGAAACCGTGGGTTTATAGTCGGGTAGCTGTTCTCCAGATTACAAACTTTGCAACATTACTGGAAAAAGCTATCATAGCTGAAGGAGGGAACGAAGCTTTAAACAAGCACAACCAGGAACGGAATAAGAAGAAGGGTGAAGGAGGAAGCCGAGAGGGTAGCAGCGTGGGCAACAACTCGAACAAACGCAAGTGGAATAACAACAGCAATTCGGGGACACCCCAGGGAAGTGACTCTAAGAAAGCCAGCAAGTGCAGTAACTGCGGGAAGAACCACGCGGGGGAATGTATGAGGGGGAAGAACGTCTTCTATAACTGTGGGCAAGAGGGGCACATCGCTCCTAATTGTCCCACACCTAAGAGGAAGGGTTGTTCTCCTGCGGAGCCATGGACCATCAGTTTAAGGATTGTCCGAAGAAGAAGAATACCGGAGGGAGCTCTGGCTATAAGGGGAACAACAGCAACAGTAAACTTACCATTGGAGGCCCGGTGCCACAGAACAAACCAACGGCATGGACTTTCAACATGACGGTGCAGGACGCCGTTGAATCAAAAGACGTGGTGTCAGGTATTATTCCAATCAATGATATAAATGCATATGTATTGTTTGATTCGGGTGCTACCTGTTCATTTGTGTCTGATGAATTCGCTAGACGGTTAGAATTGCCTAGTGAAAAACTAGAGAACCCAATGAATATAGAAGTTGCAAATAAAGAAGTGATTCCTGTAGAGTATATACATAGAAATTGTTGTGCTGAAATCAGGGGTCAGAAGTTGAGTGTAAAATTAATCCCGATACGTTTGGGGGAGTTTGACGTTATACTTGGAATGGATTGGTTGTTTACCCACGGAGCGATAATTGACTGTAAAAAGAAGTGTATACACCTTAAGACACCGAATAAGTCTAAGGTCGTATTTTATGGCAGCAAGTCGTCTAGACAATCAACATGTCTGACGATGATGCAGGCCAAGAAACTGTTAAAGAAAGGTTGTGTAGGATATTTGGGTCACGTAGTGGACACACAGATGGTGAATCCCGAGATGGAGCAAATACCAGTAGTTAGGGAGTTCATGGACGTGTTTCCAAACGAACTGCCAGGTTTACCGCCAGATAGAGAGATAGAATTTGTAATTGATTTGGTACCGGGGACAGCACCAATATTAAAGGCACCATATAGGATGGCTCCGGTAGAAATGAAGGAGTTAATGATTCAACTGCAGGAGTTGTTGGATAATAAGTACATTCAGCCAAGTGTTTCTCCATGGGGAGCACCGGTGCTGTTTGTAAAGAAGAAGGATGGATCGATGAGATTGTGTATGGATTATAGAGAACTGAATAAGGTAACAATTAAGAACAAGTACCCGTTGCCAAGAATTGACGATCTGTTCGATCAATTGAAAGGGGCGAAGTACTTTTCAAAGATTGACTTGAGGACTGGTTATCATCAGTCGAAAGTCAGGAAGGAGGATGTACCCAAGACGACATTCAGAACTCGATACGGGCATTATGAGTTTCTGGTAATGTCGTTTGGACTAACGAATGCACCAGCCGCATTTATGGACATGATGAACAGAATATTCAAGCAGTACTTGGATAAATTTGTAGTCGTGTTCATTGATGATATTTTGGTTTATTCCAAGACGGAGGAGGAGCATGCTGAACACCTAAGAGTGGTGTTGGAGATTTTACGGAAGGAGCAGTTGTATGCTAAGTTATCAAAGTGTGAATTTTGGTTGGAGAGAGTTCAATTTTTAGGTCATGTTATTGATAAGGAAGGAATTTCAGTGGATCCAGCGAAGGTTGAAGCGGTGATGAATTGGGAACAACCAAGGACGCCGACAGAGGTTAGAAGTTTCTTGGGGTTAGTGGGGTACTATCGGAGATTCATTCAAGATTTTTCAAAGATAGCAACACCGTTAACAAATTTAACAAGGAAGACGGTGAAATATGTATGGACGAAGAAGTGTGAGGAGAGTTTTCAGGAGTTAAAGAAAAGACTTAGTGAAGCACCTGTATTGACTTTATTGGACGATACGGGAGGTTTTACGGTCTACAGTGATGCATCGCACAAGGGACTTGGCTGTGTGCTCATGTAAAACGGCAAGGTCGTTGCGTATGCGTCTAGACAGTTGAAGGATTACGAGAAGGGATACCCTACCCACGACTTAAAGCTGGCAGCGGTAGTGTTTGCCCTTAAAATTTGGAGACATTATTTGTACGGAGAGAAATGTGAGATATTCACAGACCATAAGAGTCTGAAGTATATCTTCGCACAGAAGGAGTTAAATATGAGGCAACGGAGATGGTTAGAGTTGATCAAAGACTATGATCCCGACAAGGCCAACGCAGTAGCAGATACTCTAAGTAGAAAGAGCAGGGAGAAATTGTTCATATTGATAGATCAGGAACAATTGGTTCAAGAGATGGCTCGAATGGAGTTGGAGGTGAGAAATCCAAATGAGTCAATGGAAGTGGAAGCGAGCCCAACCCTGTTAGATAGGGTGAAAGAGGCTCAAGACAGAGATGAAGAATGTGTCCGAATAAGGATGAGAATGACCGAAGGAGAAGATGTCAAATTCAAGGAGGATAGCATGGGATTGCTAAGGTTTGAAAATCGTGTTTGGGTACCACTAGTGCCTGAACTACGAGAGGAGATTTTACAAGAGGCCCACAGTACTAGATACTCGGTACATCCGGAAAGTACGAAGATGTATCAAGATCTACGTCAGCATTTTTGGTGACCGAATTTAAAAAGGGAGGTCGCAGAATGTGTCAGCCGATGCCTAACTTGTCAAAGGGTAAAGGCCGAACATCAGATACCAAGTGGATTATTACAGCCGTTAGAAATTTCTGAGTGGAAATGGGAGCATATCACAATGGATTTTGTGGTAGGACTTCCAGCCACACAGAAGGGATATGACGCAATATGGGTGATTGTAGATCGACTAACAAAGTCAGCGCACTTTTTGCCGATCAAGATTAAGTTCAGTTTGGACCAGTTGGCTAAACTGTACATCAAGGAGATAGTTTCGAGACATGGGGTGCCGGTATCGATTGTGTCAGACAGAGATCCGCGCTTCACGTCAAAATTTTGGAGAAGTCTTCAGGAGAGATTGGGGACACAGTTGAGAATGAGTACAGCGTATCATCCGCAGACCGATGGGCAAAGTGAAAGAACAATACAGACATTGGAAGATATGCTCAGGGCTTGTGTGATGGATTTCAAGGGCAGTTAGGAAAACCATCTACCACTAGTTGAGTTTGCATAGAACAACAGTTATCATGCAAGCATATGCATGCCACCTTACGAAGCAATGTACGGAAGGAAGTGCAGAACACCTCTATGTTGGGATGAGGTAGGAGAACGCCGACTGTTGGGGCCGGAATTGGTTCAACAGACGGTAGAAATTATTAAGGTAATAAGAGCTCAGCTAGTAGCAGCTCAGGACCGTCAGAAAAAGTACACCGATTTACATCGACAGAAGCGAGATTTTGAAGTTGGGAATTTTGTGTTCATGAAGGTATCTCCCTGGAAGGGGAAGATCCGGTTTGGAAAGAAGGGGAAGCTGAGTCCGAGGTTCATAGGACCGTTCGAGATATTAAAGAGAGTGGGTGAAGTGGCGTACGAGGTAGCTTTAGCTCATGAACTGGAACATATTCACAATGTATTTCATGTGTCAGTGCTGTGACCATACAAGCCAGACTACAAACATGTCATATCCTATGAGTCAATACAAGTCGAGAAAGACTTATCGTACGAGGAAATTCCTGTCCAGATACTAGATAGGAAAGAGCAGAAATTACGGAATAAGGTTATACATTCTGTCAAAATCCTTTGGAGGAACCACAACGTTGAGGAAGTTACGTGAGAGCTTGAAGAAAAGATGAGGGCTAACTATCCGAATCTTTTTGAGTAGTTTAAATTTGTAATTCCGGGGACGGAATTCTTATAGGGGGGGAGAATGTAATGACCACGAATTTCATTAGTCATTGTAAATGTACTTAATTAATATTTAGCAATGAATTTAAACTTTTTGTACTAATTAATTGTACTTTAGATAATTAAATAAATGTACTTGTGTATGCGTATATTTATTTAAAGGATTAAAGCAAGGTATATAATTAATTAAAGCAAATCTAATTGGATTATATTTTAAATCCAAATGAGTTGATAAACTAGGTCAAAGATATTAACCTAGTAGCCCATGTAATTAATTTAATTACTAGTCCATGTAATTAATTAAACAAGCCCAATGCTTGATTTAATTAAATGTAACCTATAATATTTAATGTAAGCCCAATGTGTGATATAAATTGAGCCCAAACAATTTAATTGAATGAGCCCAATAGAATTTATTCCCAAGCCCCATGTGAAGTCCAATTAAGGTCAAATATATATATATATATATATATATATGTATGTATATATGCACATTAAAGCATTAAAAATAAATCAAAAATGGGTGATTAAATCCCATTTTTGCTTAGATTTTTGAGGGTCCCACTTGGATTGCTTGATTTCCATATTGCTTCTATTTTACTCTATGACAAGGTTGGCCAACAACCCTAGTCAATCACCATGTCCATCCATCAAATAGTAATGGTAATTAGGCTTAATTTCATCAACATTGGTGAATTAGTAAAGCTAATGAAGAATTACCATATGGCTATATATAGAACACTCCACACTCTTGCATTGGTTGGTTAGTTCATTTCAAGCATTTCTAGAGAGAAAAATTGAGAGCATTTGAGAGAGAAATAGAAGAAACAGTAGTGAGCTTAAGGAAAAAGCTAGAGGAAGGTTTTGGTGAATGTCCACAAGCTTCACTACATGCTTCAGTAGGAGGAGAAGGATAGCACACAAATCTCTAAGGTTTAAAAGTGTTCTAACTTCTCTTTATTTCATTTTTATGGTCTAGAACGATTTTGAACGGTTAAAATCTATTTTTAACCGATCAAAACTCGTTTTGATGGTATAGAAGTGTTTATCTATGTAATGTATGTATATTCATGGTATGAAGTGTTTATATCATGATTTGGTATGTGTATTTTGCATAAAAACATAAGAAATGTTCATATTGTATTTTTACCGGTAAAATCCTATGTAGCTATGTAATATATTTTGTGTCATTTCGAAATGTACAAGTTAAATACTTGATTTATATGGCTAGAAAGTTTTATGTATGAGTTTATAAGAAAACCCAACTTGAAGCTTTCAAAAATATTGAAAAACAAAGAAGTTATGGCTTTTACCGCAAAGGATGTTGATTTTAAAATCCTAGGTTTCATTGTGAGCCATTTTGAGTCTAGTTACATTTGGAATTTGGATTTGTGATCAAAAGAGAAATTGTAGAGAGGGAAATTCTGATGAGAATGGACTCAAGAATCACCCCAAAATGTTTTAAAATGAAGAAGTTATGACTGTCGGAGTGGCTGGAGGTCGGACAGCCCATTTTAGGGTTTTTGATTTCTGCTTTGAAAGCTCCGGCACCCAAAATAGCCTATGTTGAGCGCCGGGGCATTCAAAACAGTAGGTGAAAATTTTCTGGGTTGGTCCGGGTCGGTTCGGGTCGGTCCGGGTCGGGTTTGATTGGAAAATTTAAGTATAACTAAGTGTAAAATGAAGGTATTTGTGTATTGAACCAATATATGGAATTTATTTGTAATTAATGGGTAGCGAAATGTTTAAAATAAAGATTAATGTTAACACCATTAAAAAAGTTAACTATTGATTTTGTTTAAAGATTTTTAGTAAAATATTATTACATGATTAATAATATTAGTATATGATTAAAAAGTTAGTAAATGATGAATAACATTAACAACTGGTTAAAATATTATTAAATGGTTAAATTAGTAAGAGATTAAAATATTATTAAATGGGTAATAATATTAATAAGTGAATAAAATATTATTAAATTATTAATAATATTAGATAATGAATAAAATATTATTAATGATTAATAATATTAAATAATGAATATAATATTATTAAATAATTAATAATATTAATAAAGTAATAAAATATTATTAAATGATTAATAATATTAGATAATGAATAAAATATTATTAAATAATTAATAATATTAGAAGATGAATAAAATATTATTAAATGATTAATAATATTAGATAATTAATAAAATATTATTAAATAGTTAATAATATTAGATAATGATTAAAATATTATTAAAAGATTAATAATATTAGATAATTAATAAAATATTATTAAATAGTTAATAATATTAGAAGATGAATAAAATATTATTAAATAACTAATAATATTATAAGGTTGTTAATATATTATTAAATGGTTAATAATATAAGAAGATTAATAATGTATTAATAGATGACTGATAATACTATAAGACTAATAAAATATTATTAAATTATTAATAATATTAGATAAGTGTTTGGACTATATTAAATAATTGGCCTAAATATAAAATAGCACCCTGAACTTTTAACGTTTTTTCACTTTGGGGATTGAACTCTCAATTTTTTCAATTGAGTGATTAAACTTTTAGGCCTAAATAATTAATATAGGTTCTTTGTGTTCGGAATATTATCAAGTAGTGATAATATTTCCTAAGTGACTGTATACCTAATTATATAATTATGTGGTTCGTAAGAGTTATAAAGGTCATTATACTAATGTGTAGATGATACTAATTTAAGATCAAACTGATTTAATCGTTAGGTCCGTTCAAGGATTATTAAATTAAGCTGGTTAGCCGTAGACGACGCACGAGGCAAGTTTTCTATACCTTAACTTGTATTTATTGTTGCAGTTATTCTTCAACCGTATTTACATTAAGCAATTCAATTATTGTTGAGCAAGTATCTACACTCGTAGTTACTTGACAGACCTTTGAGTGAATTAATTATCAAAAATTACTTCACATCTTTATTGATTATTGTATTCGCATATAGTGCTTTTGCAATTGTTTAAGAACGTCTAAGATAATTTTTTCGGCTAGACAAATGAATGCTTAAATTCATTTAATTGAATATTATAAAAGCTTATCCAAACCATTGGCTGGTGCGGATTCTTACAGTAAGACTGAGAAAGAACAACCCTAGTTAAAGGGAATTTTTATTTGTCGGAAAACCGAATGCGCACAAGAAATCTAAATGTTATGCATATACATAGGACATGAGAGGACTGATCCCCTTAAGTGTCCCGTTATTTTTAACAATGTGTCAGACATTGTATGTCTGTTCTACCTTAGTAGCAGTTCATGGTCATTAAAGACCACTCAGCAGTAAAGAGTCAATCCAATCTTTTATTGAACATTGATTCTTGATATCTTTCACAATTGTTATTGTTGAAAACCTTGAAGTTATTTCTCTTCCTCATGATATATCGTATAATTGTTGTTTATAAACTTGCTGAGCCATTTAGTTGTTCATTCTTGCTATATCATGATTATATTTCAGCTAAGCCCGACTGCTCTAAGTCAGACAAAGGCAAGGGGAAAGCGAATGCGTAGTTTAGTAGATGCATGCTAGTTTAAATTACTGTTATGTAATTACTGTTGTAAATCTTTTGTATTTTCCTTAAGATATGTAATGATTTAGATTAAGGTTAATAGACATTGGTAAGTGTAGCCTTTTGTTAAGGAACCTTTTGTATTATTCCGCGAAGTTTGAATACAATTTATGTATTTCATTGTTGTTAAGTATTGTACAGTGAGAACCAAAATCGAGGTTAAAGAAACCGGATTTGGGGTCGTCACAGAATCAATGGTCTTTCTGTATATTTATAATATTATTGATGCTTTAAATTTTATTTTTATAATTTTTTTATTGGATATAGTAATGATTTTTTTATATTTAATAATTGAATCATATGGTCAATTAATATATTATATTTTTATCTTAATAATAGTAACAATTATATTATCTAAATATTGATTAAATCTTTCTTATACTCGAAACTATTATCATATCTATATTTTAATAATAGTAATAAATTTAAGTTAGGTAGATAATTTTTATGATAATGTTATTTTCTTCGCAAACTATTACTTAAAATTGTGTTATTGTATATATATTTGAATAAAATAAATTAATTAATATTAGGTAAGATAAATTTTTTGATTATTTTCTTATAAAACTATATTACAAATTCATATATTTTTTTATAAAATTTTGAAACTAATTTCAAATTTTGATTTGAATTAATAAATAATAAAAATTGACTTAATGTTGAAAAAGTCAAAAGTCGAACCAAGAAAAAGGAGGACAAACCAAATTGTCTATTTAATTATAGTATAAATAGATACATAGATTGATAATATTATATAATTATTGTTTTTATTAGTTCTATTTTTTTGATTGCATATAACCACCATTTTCCATTAAAAAATAAAAGAATTATTAATAATGGTCTTAGATTTTCCATCAAGGTTTGTCAAAGTTTATTGATATTAGGTTTTCGAAATTAAATTGCAAATTAAAAGAAGATGCTCAAGATTATTCCACATGCATTTCCTCAATCACAATAAATAAATCTTTAGAAATTAAAAAAGAAGAAGAAGAAGAACCTAAATGCATTGTGGCTTTTTGCTACAATAATGCTACAAGCTTATATTCATTATTTATGCACCAACACCCCAACCTTTTATAAATATTATAAAGTTTTCCGTGGGAAGCTGACATCATTTTGTATCACATTTAGCCTTTTATTTTATTATTTTTTATTTTTTTCTCTCTTTCTCTTTCTCTTTCTCTCGATTATTGAGAAATTCTCCCTCAGTTTCTATTTGTCCGTGGCTATAGAGCTATTTTTTTACTTTTTTTATTTTTATATTTGTGAATTTCTAGAAGAAATTAATGATATACTTTCTCAAATATAAAATAGTCCACATTCATTCTCTCTCTCGTATTTTCACGATTAATTTTTATACAACTTTCTTTTCTTTCAAATTACTCCAAGTACTATAAACCAGGGCCGGCCCAACTTAATAAAAAAAAAAGCCTGCGCTTTAGGCCCCATTTCAAAAAAGGCCCCAAATTTTTTAAATATCATAAATAATTCATATAAAAAGGTCTTATAAAAATATAAGCTAAATAATTTTTTAAGGCCCATAATCCAATTCAAATATTAAATAAGTAAAAAAAAATTAACAGTATAAAAAAAAGCCTCATTTAAATAAAAATTATTAATACTCCTTCCGTCCCAAAATAAAAGTTCTCCATTGATTTTTGTAGTCAAATTGACCATTTTTAAAATTAACAATTAAACATATATATTTAGATTTTTTAAAAAGTAAACATTGAGATTAGTACTAAATTTTATATAATTTATAATGTTTATAGGCTTTTTACATATATATTAAATAATAATAAGCTATATTTATTCAAAAAATGATCAATTTGACCATAAAAGTCAATGAAAAATGTACCAAACATAGAAAGCCTCATTAAAAATGTGACGCCCCCAAATCTAGGCCCACACAGCCCAAACTTGAGTCGTCAAAAGACTACAACAAAATTATTACAACAAAGCACAACGTAAAACAATACAGGGTATAATAATACACAACTAAGTCTTCACTATTATTGCCACACTATTTTACAACACGTGAAGACTACGACAGCTATTCCTCAGACTCTCACTCCATTCCCCGGCTAGACCCTGTTACGTTTTCATCTCCTGTAATGGAACAAAAGAAAGGGTGAGCTCAAATAGCCCAGTAAGAAATATCATGACTAAGATAATGACGAATAATTTATCATTAGCCTTCAACAGTTGAGTTCTTGATAGAATACAATAGACTACAAGGTTTATATCAAAAACTGCAGTTAAATTCTTAAACAACGTTCAGGTCAATAATAGCAGCGGAATGAGCAATCTATTAGAAGAATAATGCAGACTATAATGTCCACTCGCTTCTCTTTTTAGTAAAAATATCATCAACTTTTATCATCTGAAATATCATTAGTCAAAATAATACAACTTCACAGTTCCTGGTCATAATCATGCAGATCAACAGTTCATCTTTGCACTACGGGCTAAAGACATTCAATATAACACCAACGGTCATGATTATACCAGATTCAGCCTTTGGTCATAATCATACCAATCAACAGTTCATCTTTGCACTACGGGCCAAAGAGAACATTAACCACGTGCCATAAAAGACACCGAACATATGTATCGCCTTTAACCTAGTATATCGCCTTTAACCTATCATCTGTTCAATAATTATATCACATCTGTGCCCCCGGCCACAGATATTCACAACAGCTTGATTCTTGATGATTAATACAAATAACAGTGATACAAATGATGAACAGAAGAACAGGATACACAATAAGTATCAGAAGTTTACTTTGTGCAGATTCAAATAATGTCCAAATTGTCAACATGATGTGGAGTGAAATTTAAAAATGATATTCAAGATCCACAGTTCAGAATAACGGTTACAGTTCAATAGAAAGGTTCACGTAAATAGGAAGGTTCAGTTGAAATAATGAAGTTCAACTATTATGGAACATATAATATTTTCAGGAATTATAGAAGCAATAGTTCCATAATAAGTTTCGATTTAGGAGTATGAAAGAAGATAATATCCCTTACCGTAGCAGGTTTGATTAACAAAAGGTGAAGGGAATTAATATCCCTTACCATAGTAAGTTTGAATAATGGAAGATGAAAAAGATGGTATCCCTTATGAGTATAAAGGAAAATGATATCACTTACGAATATGGAATAAAAGTGTCATGTGATAATTCGTGTAGACAAATTATTTCTACACAAGACAAATAAAAAGGGTTATTCACCAACAGGCGGTAAGCCGCGCCGTAAGGTTATTCCCATCAATTTGAATACGAATAGTTATTCACCAAACAGGCGATAATCCGCGCCGTAAGGTTATTCCCATCAATTTGAATACGAAGAGTTATTCACCAAACAGGCGATAATCCGCACCGTAAGGTTATTCTCAAAGATTAATAAGGAATGAATACAAAAGGTTATTCACCAACAGGCGGTAAACCGCGCCCTAAGGTTATTCCCACAATTTAATACATGGAAATAAATGGCACAATAAAGAAACGATATTATTTTCGAGAATCAAAGAATGATAATCCCTTCAAGTAAGAAAGAAAATAATATCCATTTATGATGATGAAAAGAATGATACCCCTTACCGTAATAAATTTAAGAGTGTGAAAAGAATGATATTCCTTACCTTAACACGTGACTGGATATTGATTTAAATGAGGTTGATCAACCTATATATTTTTAATATAATCAGTAAATATCACATATAAAAATTCATGGTGCGTACTAACTCGTATATTATAAATTTGTTAAAAGTGATTTGATCAAATAATATAATATAATAACAAAATAATAAAAACTTAAAATTAAATTACTATTCTCGAAGTTACTATTCAGGGGTTACTGTTCACTCGCGGGTTACTATTCATCCCGGAGTTACTATTCATCCCGAGGTTACTATTCATTCACGGCGTTACTATTCACAGTATATAAAAATATATAATTTTTCAAAATAAAGTCTTCCAAAAAAAGTCTTCTAAAGGAAGATTTGTGAATACCGTGAAAAATAGGAATTTATGAAATAACTACTCTTTAATAAAAGACTTACTTGAAAAATTCCTGCACTCCTTTTGGCCTTCAAACACTCAAAATAACCTTACTATTCTCAGAGAAAACTTATAAAATTCTTATAGAAAAATTTTATGTTTTAGGTGTGATTTTTCTATTCAGCTGAACAAGCTATTTATAGGAGAAAAGAAGTTACTATGCGCGGTAGGTGAAATAAAAAAAAAAAAAAAAAAAAATTTCAGCAGAGGCTGCGCAGCAGCCTCCACCAACCATCCAGCAAAACACATTTCTCACATTTCATGTGGGCCCCACAGTGGGTCCCACATGTTTCTTACTATTCACGTACTATTCACGTCACTATTCACGTCACTATTCACATTACTATTCACGTTACTATTTCAAATAGTAAAATTAATTTATTTTATTTTTTATTTATTTATTTATTTATTTATTTATTCTTCCTGTGAGTCCAACATATAAAATAAATAATGCTACAACAATAATTCAACAATAATGTAATAAACACGTTACAGATTATTATTAATTTAATAATATAAATTACAGTATATATGCAACTGTAACAATTATTAGGTTCAATAATTTTAAAAACAGTGCAGCAACAATTATTGAGTCAATGATATGAAATACAGTGTAATGATAATTATTGAATCAATAATGCAAAATACTGTGTAGCAACAATAATTGAATTGATAATATAAAATATTATGCAGTGACAATTATTGATGAAATGATGCGTAACAGTTACGGTGTCAATTATCAGACCAATAATATGAGACACTGTGCAATACCGTGTGCTACTGTAGAGTACTGTGTGCTACAGAAAATACCATAATTTACCGTATGCTACTATTCTTTTATCACCGGTATTTTAACAGTTAACACCGTTGACTATTTTTATTTAAAAAGGTTACTTCTGTCGTTTTCTATATCCGACAAATATTCCGTTGTGGGGTCCACAAATAATTTGTTATTTCGGCGCCGTCGTACGGCACGAATATTCCCCGACAAAACGAATATTGTCCGTCAAAATAAAATTTGCACATAACATCCTTAACTTTCAATTTTGTCAATTTAACCATTTACTGTTTCAGGAAAAATATATATGAAGAAAAATTAAATTTTGTATTTCATAAATTCGGGGTCTTACAAAAAATATCGCTTTAGCATTATCCAAAAAAAAATATCGCTTTAGGCCTCATATTGTCCCTGCTATAAACTATTCACATTCATTTTCTTTCATATTTTCAAGATTTCACAATTTTATTTATTTTTTGATTAACGTGAATAAGAGGAGTTTGCAGGAGTACGAAAGTATTACTGGTATTTTGCACCAATTAAAACGCTATTTAAGATTTTTATTTATATGCATTACCTTAAAATGGCAAATAATTAAGAACAGAGTGAGCAACTCCCTAGCTAGAATGAAAAAAAGCTTGGAAGCACTCACAACCTTATAAAAAAGCCCCAAAAGTGAGTGAATGACCCTAACAAATACCATATATGTATCATTTTTTTGTTAAAATGATACATATTTATAGAGTAAAAGAGTTAACTAAAAAAATGAAAAATTCAATGACTAACTGAAAAAACTTAATGCCATAAAGTAGCATATTTAATGAGAAAAAAAAAAAAAAAGGGTTATGTTGCACAAATTAATTAAAGAAACCGCAAGGTGAAGAAAATATGTACTAGTACTAGACTACTAATTATTCTTCTGTTTTAAAAAATTAAGAGCCATCTCCAAAATAAAATAAAATTAAAGAAGCAACAGTTAGAGAATATAAGGGAATAACCCAAGTATTCCATCCCCTCCGTTCAATAATAAAGAGTACCATTTGTAAAATTTAAAAATAATAAGAATGTATTTGTGTCAACTTCCTTGTTTACCCCTAAAAATTATAAATTATTAGTTTAATAGCTATACATAATAACAAAGTTACAATAACAACCTTGAGGACATATATTACGTTTGCTAGGTCCCAAAGAATAAAAAAAAAAAGAAGAAGAAGCGTAGAGGGGTAAATAATCTATTTTAAATTACTCAATAAATATTACCAATTTGAATATTTCCATCTACTAAATGTTCTTCTTGAGTAATAAAATTAAGTTGGCGGTAATTCCACAAAATACAGGAGAATACTCAGATTTGGATTCTAGGAAGTCCAAATTGGGTCGTCCATAAGTATAGAAACAATTGTATTTGTATAGTTAAGGGTTGCAATTTTATAGTAGTTGTATAACAAAAGTCATAAAATATCTCTATCTGTTATGTTAAATGTAACTTATTTTTATAAACTATCAAAATAATTGTACATTTCAAACTGTTTGGAATCAGGATCCGAAATACCCTAATATTATGTCATGGGACCCCGAGCCTTTGATGCAGGACAAAGAAGACTTTTTGGAAGTTTTATTTTAATTAGAAATTGGTTTATTAAATATTTTATTAAGAGTTGTATTTTAGTTAGGAGTTTATTTTAATTAATTGTAGTTACCTTATTTAAATTTGTATTTATCTTTTAGAATCCAACTTGGATTAGGAAGTTGTTTAAGACCTATTATAAATAGGATTGTAACCTGTTATTTGATATAGATTGATAGATATAATTTTTGAGTGTGTAATTCTCTGTGTGAGAAATTCTTTTTGTGAGACGGTTCCCCATTATTTGGTATCAGAGTTAAAAAACCTGGTATCGTACCCAAACCCCAATCCAAGCCATAACCCTAATTTGTTCTGCCACCTGCACCCCCTCATCCTCTGTTGCCTGCCAAAACACCATCTGACACCAGTAGTCAAACCAAACTCACATACCCAGAACCCTAGCCTACTATTTACCTTTATCCCTAATTGTAGTTAACTCCCAACATCAACGACATCATTTGTACGCTTTAACCCACTATACAAATAGAAAATCCCAATCACAGGTCAATTTCAGCCAACCATTCTTACGCAGTAGGCCCAAATTCCGCCTTTCTTGAAAAAACAAAAGAAAGGCAAAGAAGAAGTAGCAGATGAAATAGTAGAAGAAGGGAGAGAAAACGAAAAGGAAACATACTTGTTGTACCACAGCCGCCGCCGCCGTACGCCACCTGCAGCGCTAGCTGCAGCTGTGCACTTTCTCCCATCTCTATCGCCAGAAAGAAAGAAGAAACAGAAAAGTAGAAGGAAAGAAGGAGAAAGAAAGGGGGGGGGAAAAAAAAGGATCGACGCTGCTGCTACTATGTTCACTGGTTGATTAAAAATATCTGGCAAATTACAGTTTGCACCCCAAGATTTCGTAAATATTTTAAAAACCCCCTGAACTTTACAATTTTTACATATTCACCCCAATATTTTTTACAATTTAGCCCTTGAAGTTTCTGTAATTGTATTTTAGTCCCTGTACTTGCAGTTTTTACATTACATCCCCTTTAGTTTCAAAACTTTTCAATTTAGTCCCTGTTTCAAAAAAAAAAGAAAAAAAGATGAAGAAGAGTAAATAGATATATTAAAGCAAATATGGTGGATTATTATTAGAAGGATCGTCTTAAGAAAATTGAAGAGTTCATCGCAACAATTACTGCAAATACTCAGACATCTATCGCAGCACTTACAGTAAAAATTGATGAAATCATGGAACGATATGGAGTTAGTGAGACAAAACAAAAACCTCAACATGCTATTGAGGTAATTGAAGATGCAAATGTGGTTTGCATTAAAGAAAGTGCAGTGCAAGAGGTGAACCATTTTGATCAAGAATACGAGAAGAAAGACATAATTGAGGTCGACCACGTTGATTTTGTTTTACTAAATTCTATATTCGAGTTCAAGACTACATCTACTTTCGTGCTTGTGTCCATGCTATTTCCGAAAGTTGTGATCAAGAAACATCGGATGCACATGTTTTATTGGAATGTTTCTTTTATGTTTATTATTCTTCGCTATTTCAAAACTCGTGGACGAGTTTTTTTCAAAGGAGAGGAGAATGATGCAGGACAAAGAAGACTTTTTGGAAGTTTTATTTTAATTAGAAATTGGTTTATTAAATATTTTATTAAGAGTTGTATTTTAGTTAGGAGTTTATTTTAATTAATTGTAGTTACCTTATTTAAATTTGTATTTATCTTTTAGAATCCAACTTGGATTAGGAAGTTGTTTAGGACCTATTATATAGGGTTGTAACCTGTTATTTGATATAGATTGATAGATATAATTTTTGAGTGTGTAATTCTCTGTGTGAGACGGAAATTCTCTTCGTGAGACGGTTCCCCATTAGCTTTCCAACTAACTAATTATTGAAAATTTTAGGAAATTTTGTCCCAAGATGTACAATCATTGGCTAAAGAAAATACTCGGTTTCTTTCAAGACCAAGTTTTGCCTCGGATCATTGTATTTCTCTTTCAAGGCACTTAGCTGCAGCCAAAACCATTTTCCTTAGCGGAGCAAGAAAGGAAAGTGAAAGATCTTTCCTTAAGATTTGATTCATGGTCTAAGCAAAGTTCTTCCTCTCAAACATCTCTGATAGGCAATATTCTAAATTTCTTCTCCTTCTCCATAAAGGCAAAACAGAAATCATTTATTTGATTATAAGAAAGATAAGGATTCATGTGATAGACTGTCTTCTGTAAATAATTTTATGGGTAAATTGTAAAATTTTTCTCTCATGTTAACACTTAATTGTAATATAGACGTTAATATTTTAATTTTTACAATGTAATAACAAATGTTTAATTTTTTGTAAAACTGTCCACCCCAGTCAATTTTGACAAAATTAGTCAATAATGAGTTTTTATGGAGCAAAATAATCAACTTTACAATTACTAGATAAGCTGAAGGCAATGCCTTGATTTTATTCTTATAACAATAATTCACCCTATTAGGGATTGAATTTTTATTGCTGAATACTGATTAGAATAAGGCCCCGAGGATAGGTCTTAGAGCTACTGCCTTTTTGTTACTCCTCCTTCTCCAAGCATGATTGCTTAGTTTCTTAGCCTTATATTTATATGCATATAACCTCGTTTTTGAACTTGTAAGGTGGTCATACCGGAATATGCTTTTCCCAAGTGTACTCGATAAAAAGTGTTAGATAAGCTCAAACAACTCTCACTTGCAACCACTGAGTAGTCTAACTTGCTATCTGATTCATAAACTAGCAAAATTTGGATGGTGCAACTAGGTAGTTAAAATTTTAACTAGCGTAATTGACATAGTTGCTCTTTATTAGTATTGACATGTGACAAGGCCACAAGTATACCAGTGTTTCAAATGCTTTCTCCATTGTGAGTTTCACCACATTCTTCGGCTCAAGCAGCATCTGTTTTGCCCGAAGTCTGCATCAATTGAGTTAGGGTAATATATCGCAAATGTACCATAATATCGACTCTGATTTCAAAGTGATAGGCCCGTCTGAAGTACAACAACAACACATGGTCTAACAACCCCTGATACAAAATACTAAATGAGTCGCACCCAGCATGTGATAGTGTCTCAGGTAGGTAAGTACAAATTCTGCCTACCAAAGTATGACAAACATGTGAAAGCATGCACTTAACTATTAGTACGAGTATCTTGCTCTAGTAAAAGGATTTCCATTCTCTCTCTAAACTCTATACTCTTCATTGTTAACAACACTCTCCTTAGCAAGATAACTGGCTCTCACATGGAAAGTTTCTCCTAGCAAAACTCATTGGGCCACCAGTTTGCTATTTGTGCAGGTAAAAAGTCCACGGAGTACAATGATCTTACCCGAGATGAAATAAGTGTTAACAAACTCAACTATATACTTCTATGGTGCCTCGTATGTACTTCTATGGTTGGATTTACTTCTATGGTGCCTTGTATGTGCTCAACAGCTCCTGAGCAATAATAATTTCTACACAAAGCATCAACTATTCAACGTATTGGCTAAATTCATGACCTAATAAACTGCACTTAGATATACTAATAAAACAAGGATCAACAACACCACAACTTTCAAAGCACAATAAAAGCTAGGGAATAAGTACTGCATACCCTCAAAGAAGAAAATTTTGCCCCTCAAAGAAGAAAATTTTTCCCTGAAAGAAGAAAATTGCGGAACAAAAGAAGTCGAATGCAATTCTCAAATGCTTGACAAATATCTCTGTACACCGAAGCATAACCAGTTGAACGACATGAAATAAGAAGAAAATGTCACAGATACAAGGAAACAAAGTGTGAGAGAATTTATTACACTACCATGCGTTTTCTCCTCAATTAGAATATAGAACTGGAGGCAGAATATATTCAAAGAAATAAACCCAAGGTGTAGACTTGATGAAATACTTCATTTTTTCACAAGAAGTTACATGGTAGAATCTTTCTAGCTATGAAGGGGCAATGAGGCAAACTTATGTCATTAATGCAAGGTTTTTGTAGGTTGGATCATGTGCCAGAAGACTAATAGGGTACTCTAAGAGGTCCAGCCATCCACAATATAAGAACTTATATATATACATGTATACACACACACACACACACACACATATACATACACATGTAGATATATATTTATACGATGCTTTTGCAAGTCCATATATGGGCTATTAGTCACTGACTGCATCCATCAGATCAATGGCCATAAATTCCACCTAGGTCACCAACTACACACCCATATATAGTTAAATTAAGGTTACACTAGATTTGTTTCATTATCAACATAAAGACCATCATCCGCAATTTGTATTCAGTACTAAAAAAAAATGAATTCAATAAAATATAGACCAAATAAGAGCAACTCATTAAGATTTACAACTTCATAGACCAGAACTTTCCCCTTATTAATTTATGTTGAGGGAACAGTAATAGGAGGGATCAAGAACCATAAAGTCAAGCAATTCTCTACATAGTACATGATAATTGCCAAAATTATGTCAGTTTACATAAGTATCTCCTGAAAAGGAGGAAGAATCGAAGAGGGAAGAAGGAAGAGGGAAGGCATCCGTTGAAGAATTATTGTACCACAAATCAAATACTCAAATGCAAGTCATTCATAAGCTAAGAAGAGAACTACATTAAATAAAATGGTATCTCATGACATAAAAGACATCAGAAAATCGACTACAAATTCTCTGATTTGTATGCAATCAGAACACTTCTTTTTCTAATAAAGTAACAAGTGGAATACAGTAATATTAATATGATGCGCATCAAATTTAACCATCACAAGAACACATAAGATATGTCAACGTTGACTAGCATATATTAGAAAGGGAACCTGCAATATTCAAGGGTTGAAGCAGAATACCTATCAATGACAAAAATTAAATGATTGACAAGGTATAATGGCAATATATTGTAGAACAAAACAAATGCAGTTTGTTTGTGTTCAACGACATATGCTGGCGAGCAATTACTATTACATTAAACATACTAATACTTCTATAAAATAAATATATTTTCCATCTTGGCTTTGGACTCATCATCCTCATCGCAAGCGATATCCAATTAAACCTTTTTATACATCTTTCATTGATATATCTATATTTATAGACATCACTTTACCTTTTGCAATTAATTTTAAGCAATGGTACCACTACTACAACGGCATCTGAATTACAAACTCCATTGTGTCATCCTCGTCAAGTGTGAGTAAGTCGCATAGTTTTTAAAAAGACATGCATAATCATCTCCAAAAAAAGCTACAATCCTAATTAAACACATTGCACCTATAAAAGCAACTAAAAATATACTCCTTCAATCCAAATTACAATTTCATCATTCCGTCTTAGAACTTCCAAATAAAAAACCCCATAAAATTAAACTTTCCTCCTGAATCCGAGTACTATATTTGACTTGTACTATTTATTAAAACCCATCAGCACTCTCTAAGATTTCATTCATTAATAATCATTTCACATAATAGCATAAAAAATTAGGCATGCTCGATCAAAAGAAGAAAAAAAAAACTAAATACTTAAGTTCAAGACAGGTATATAAAGTTGAAGATAATCTAGATCACCAATTGGCATACAACTTGTACAAAATTATTACATTTCTTGACATTCATGGTAGTATGTAGTAAGACCAAAATGAACAAAATTCAATCAGTCGACATACTCAAACTCATCTTCCTTTAGATGCGCAAAGAACTTAACCGGGCCGTCACGCCCTTCAATATTCTCAACAAACTGAACCTTACATGGCAAATTCGCCGAAATTCGCTTACCCTTCCAAACGCCGACGTATTGCTTCAATTCCCCTTCCAACCCGTTCAAATCGAACTCGGGTACTTTCGGAATATGGTAAACTTTCAAAGAAACCTTAACCCTAACCCTAGCTCCAACTTTGGCCGTGGCTTCATTTTCCTCGTCGGTGTACAATGAAGCTGTTGCAGATCCATTTGACGAGGAAGCAATCGGAGGGTCTTCAACAACTGTTGCTATTGACTCTAAAGAAGCTTTGATTGATGATCTGAATACACTTTCTCTTGTAGTTTTGATTAGGGAAGAAGCTGGAGTGCAACAACAAGTGGAATGAAATGGGGATTTTGTGATGGGTAAAGGGTTTTGGTGATTCAGAGATTGGGATGTGGAGAATAAAGATGGAGATGTCATTGCAAATTTATGGGAAAGTACATTAATTTCTCTCCTTTCTTGGTGGGAAAGGGGGAAAATTGGGATTGTACTGGTTGGTTGACGTGAGGGTTTTACCCATTTCTTGAGGTCTTAATTTGGTATTGATTCTCATTTTTATATGGACAATTACTGCATATCCGCTTCTTAGACTATATTTAGTCTAGGATTTATTTTTCCGCTCTAACAGATGGACTAAATATAGTGCATGACTATATTTAATATCCTCAAAAGACTATATCTATGAATGAGATAGTCCATTGACTATAAATTTACTAATATTTAAATAGAAAAGTAGAAAGATGATAGGAGTTTTGTTGAATTTATTTGATATTTTAATCTTTTTATATTATAGTCCATGGGATAGTTCATCTGCTGAAATGATGGAAGACTAAAGGACATTTGTTGATGTCGTATAGACTAAATATAATCCATAAGATAGTCCATCTGTTGAAGATGGCCTTAGTATAGAATACTATTTCTATTATCTTTGAATTTGATACGTGGGTAGAGATTGTAGAGGAATAATTTGTTGACCAAGTGACTTCATGAAAAGAAATAATTTAAGTTAATTATCTTCACATTTCTTTTAATATATTTTGTACGGCGAAAAAGAAAAGTAAATTTGTTTTATGCTCTTTACTTACTTAATAAGTGAAAAAATTATAAAACTCTAGTCAAATTATCAAAAGATTTTTTTTTTTAATGAACGTCTTAAATAAAAACAAATATTAAAAAATATAATCAATATTTTGTCGTATTAATCGAAATTCATATAAAATCCCAATATAGCCTTTGAAAACTAAACCTTAGTTTTTTTTTAAATTGACGTTTTTGGTGAAAATACGATACTTAAAAAAATTATTAATATTTTTTTTTGATTGATTAAAATAGATATGACATATAAATACATTAAAAATACTAAAAATTAAGTTATTGATACTTTCTTAAAATTATAAATAACATATAAAAATAAATAATTTCACTCTCTAGAAAGATGAATAAAAAAAATAAAGAGAATATTAAATTATTGAACTTTCAAACAGTTATAAAAATGAACAAAAGTTAAAATTTGATCAACTAAGTTGACAATCTATTCACGTGCATATATGAAATGGTCAAATTTTGAGCATTTTTGTCAATTTATTTAAAAGTTTAATGGTGGTCAAGTTGTCAGCATTTTTGTCAATTATTTAAAAGTTTGATGGTGCCCAAGTTTTCAGTATTTTTGTCAATTATTTAAAAGTTCAATGATTTTAACACCAAAAAAATGATTTATATAATTTTTTGATAATTTCATAAGAGTTCAATAATTTTTTCGATAATTTAGTTTCTTTTATATTTAACGAATAATCAGATAAAAAAAAGATAAGTGGGTTTAAATAGTTGCAGAACTTTTTTGTGGGCAAAATAACCTTTAAATAGTTGCAGAACTTTTTTTGTGGGCAAAATAACCTTTTGACAACTTGTACTTTCTTTAGTACTTATACAAATTTTATTTCATAATTATCCTTGTATAATTTTATATAAAAATAATACTGTCCTTAGTAAATTTGATAATTACTGACATAACTTTAAAAAGAAAATTAAATGTTAACATGACATTTTGAATCGTTATTATTAGTCAATGTAATACTCCAGATATTTATGAGATTTGTAAATGAGATTTTAAATAATTAAATAAATGTTAAGGTTTAAAACCTAAATTTGGAGAAGTGAGATGTGTAGGGAATGAGTAAACATTTAACCTAATTTATGCGTTACGAATTAAATGTGTGTAATTATGGGTTATGAAAATTCAAAACCTAGAAAAGACGAATATGTATACTTGGAATTGTAATAAAAGTAAAGTAATATAGCACCTTTAAAATTTGATAAGATTATTTGATGAAAGTAATTACATATGAAATCTTATAAGGATGTATGTAAGAGATTTATTAAGCAAATAAATTTCAATTGAGAAATTATTGTGTTAATAAAGTGAATGTGGGTATATAAATACATATATATACCTAGAATTGTGCTATTTATATGTTAGCCAAATAAGAAGATGAGTTGATGAAATAAGTCAACAAAACTAATAAATTAATTAGTTTAAATATGGAGTAAGAAGAAAAGTTATGTAGTATAATTACTTAAGTTAATTATATGAGTTGTGAGTTAAAGTTATGCTAGTAAATATGAAAGCTAGAATATTGCCTTAAATGACAATATTAAGGGGTAATTAATTGAGTGATTACATTAATTATCAAGTTAAAAAATAGAGTTTAATAATGAATTCAAGATAACCCAAATTGGGTAGTTGTAAGCTAGGTCTTGTGTTGGTAATTAACAAAGTCCAACCAACTAGTCAAGAGTAAGGATTAATTATAAGTCTAAGTGTTGAATTAAACTGTCAACCTAATATGGAAAGAAGTTAATGAGAATTTATTTAAAAGCCAATGAACTGGGGTTTTAAAGCCCAATGTCTTAATTGAAGAGAAGTTTAATGATATGACAATTTAAATTAAAAGATGGTTCGATGAATATAAAAGTCCGATAATTTATAACGTTAACAAGACTTGTAGTGAGTGTAATGTGGCCCAATGAAATGAATTTGTACAAGCTTGAACTTTTAATTAATAAGAAAGCATTATAGGAAAAAATGAGTTGGTCCAAGTGAATTATTATGGCAAGCCCAATAAAATTAAATGAATTAAGTCCAAATAATGGGATGAAACAAGCCCAATGTTTTAATTGTAGTAAGCTTTGTTAGTAAGAGGTCCAATTAAATTATGGAATAAGGCTCTTGAAGAGTCTAAGTAATTTAATTATATACTAGTGGACACCCAAGAGAATTATGCGAGGAGCATAATTTCTAATAATAATTGTAAGAAATGTGGTTATTAATAATGTAGCACAATGAATTAATTTAACAAGTTCAATGTTTATATACTAACAAGACTTGTAGAGATTTATTAGTTTGGCCAAATAATTTATGTTAGGAGTTAAGATATGTTAATTAAAGAGTCAATGAAATTAAAATAGAAGCCCAATCTAAATTGGTAAAGAATGGAGTAGTTGACCATATGACCCTCGGTTAGTGAAGTTAAATGTCAATGTTGCCTTAGTGGAAATTAATTAAAAGCCCAATGTGCTTGCATTTTATGCTAACCTTGTAGTGGAAGTAGAGAAGTCCAATAATGAAATTAAAAATAGAAGCCCCATGAGTTATCAAATAGAGGCCCAAACCCAAACAGAATGAGTCATGAAATGATGTATATGTATATATGTATTGGTAGATATTGTATATACACATTTAAAGAATAAAAGAAAAAGAAAACTTAATTTTTATGGAGGCATAATGGGGGGAGGAGCCGGCCACTTGGCCTTGGGAATTTGGGTGGATTTAAATCTTCTAATTCTTGAGACTTGTGTAGTAGGAGCTAGCATTTCACATCTCCTTAATTCATGGCACCTTGTCCCTTGACTAAATAAACTCAACCTTGGTTGCCTAGCATGGTTAAGTAAGGAGTCTTGCAAGTATTGTTAGATAGAATATTATGTATGTAATAACACTACAAGATACAAAGATAGGGAGAAGGTTTAGTCATTAGTTTGTTGGTAAAAACTTAATAAGTCTTAGAAAGCTAGAGAAAAAAGAAAGATGAGAGAAAAGCTGAGAAAAAAGCTTGAGAGGAAGCTTAGACAAAAGCTTTGAAAATAGATGATAGAAAGTCCTAAAAATAGGAGGGACCAAAGGTGCTAGCAAATATTTTGTTCATTTGTTCATTCACCAAGATAGATGTGACGAGAGAAGCTAAAGAGAGTTTTGAAGAGAGTTTAAGAAAAACTCCATGAGTGTTAGCTCATTTCGGGTAGAAAAAAGAAGAAGGAGAATGAGTCTAGCCACTATATATCTAGCATCCATTGAGAAGATCATCTTTTAAAGGTTTAAAAATTTTCTTTCTTTAAAACTTTAGTTTATATCTTTAGTTTTATAGTTTATGTAAGTTGGTTGTGGGAGTTTCATTTTTTTACTAGTGGATCATGGTGGATCCGAAGAAATAAGGAGGATTGGATGGTGATTGTTTTAAATCACAATTTTTACAAGAAAAGATAAGAAGTTTAGTATGGTTAATGTTTTAATAAAAATCTTAGATTTAAAATCTTATATTTTCAAACATTTGAAATATTTATAAGGTATGTTATGTATTACAAGGTTAATAAGTCATTTGACATGATAAACTATCCAACCAATGTATGTGATGTTAGGGTTTTGTCACAAAAGCATGAAAGCATAAAGTTTGTTTGCATACTGTTTTTATGTTCGAATTTTAGTCCACTTCGGTTGAGATTTGGGTTATTTGACTTGAAGAGAAGTTGTAGAGGAAGACGTTACGAACGCGTGAGAACAATAATCGCTCAAAAATGTTAAGAAAATAAGAAGTTATAAATTTTATAACGAGGGTCTGTCAGTCAGTTTTCTTGGGACTATTTTATGTCCTAGTTGTTCCTTGAGGTATGCAGCCTCATATGTAAAGAATTGGGTTTTCAAACCTAAAGAGAAGTTGTAGATATGGGAGGTTATGAAGAGATAGCAAAAATAATAATATTAAAATTTCTTGTAGATTATTTTATATAAATTTAACCATTAAAAAGGTCGGGACAAAAGAGCACTGCCAACTCATTGTTTTTAGTGGGCTATTTTTGTACTTTTTGAGTTCGAGTAATTTGTGGTTTAAAAAACCTATAGGTATAGTTAGACCATGTTATGGATGGGTCATTGTCCAATGATGAGCCAATTCCGAGTTGGTATGAAGGAGTTATGAATTAACTAAGTTTAAAATCGATTAATATAAAAGTTAAAAGAAAAAAGAAAAAATGGGAAGCCAGGGTCATAATTAAGAAAAGTAATGCGTAAAATTGTGACTAATGTGAATGTGTTAACTACTTTATGATTGTAAGTTGTTCGAGAAAATGTAATATAAGCTTATGCCGAAAAACTTATTAGGCAAATTTTTTAGAATATGTGTGAAATGTGCTATCATGTGACATTGAATTGTTGATATGAAGTTATATGGATGTTAATTGTGATATGTAAGATTAATGAAATATGATTACATGTGAAGTATGTGAAAAACATAAAGTATGATTACGTTTGGAATATGTACAAATTGCGAAGCATGATTTCATACAAATTATGAAGATGATTTTAATGCGATGTATAATAAATTGAGAAGCATGTATGAAATGTGACATATGTACTATGTGATAACTGTTAAACTTGTTGAGTCATCGTGCTCATTGCTTACATACATATATATATACTTTTGTAGATGTTGGAGAAATCCTTGAAGATATTGGATTATAGAAGATGGATATGGTTATAATGTTAAAAGAGCTTTTAATGTGATCGTCTTGATATTAGCACTTAGTATTGTTATATTTGTAAAGCGTTAAACTATGCTTATCGATTTGTAAATGTTACCACTCCTGATTGGGATAAATCAATAAGATGTATTAAAAGAAATCATGAATTTAGATTGTGAGTTATAATTACTCATAATTATTGTAAAGAAGATGAATTAAGTTGTAATAAATTTTGAGAAAATGAATAAAAGATATTCGCTACGAAACTGAGTTATATACTTTACATTTTATATTTGTAAACTCATATAATTGGAATAACATAGAAAACTTAAGTTATGTTAAGGATATAGTAGTTGAATTGTACATTCAATATGCTATATTGGGTTTGTGGTATGTTGAATTGGAAATTCAAGAGGCTATATTGGATATATAGTCTGCTGGATTGAAATTCAATATGTTGTAAAAGGGAAAGTTACTTGCTGCATTAGTTTGCAGTTTGCTATTTTGGGAGTTTAATACGCTGAATTGGGTATTCAGGATATTGTTTTAGTAAATCAACTTATTGTTTTGGTAAAACAACTTACTGTTTTGTCGATATAGTTTGTTGTTTATTTTTAGGGTACCGGTCAATTATTAATTAATATGGTTAATTATATTAACCTTGTCTCTTAATATAAAACACATTCAGTGCGGACAACCTGACTCATTAGACAAAATTTAGCATATTTGGTTGTCCGAATTTTCATTTAATCATTTTTTAACTTTTTAACTTAATAAATTAATATTTAAAATATTTAAATATTAATCCCCAAAATTTAATATTTTTACAAAAATATTAAATTTAATGCCCAAATATCATTTCTATATTTTTAGTATTTTTCTATAATTTTTAAACATTTATTTAATTAAAAACTAATTTCTAGGGGCACTTTGATAATTTTTGTGACCTTAAGGACACATTTGGCATTTTTCGAAAAGCTCAAGGGCAACACCGTAATTTCCCGAGGCCAAAGGACACGCTGGTAATTTCACCGCGTGGCCGACCGCCGCGCATTGCGCGGCCTCCCCCCTACGCCATCCAAACAACGTTGTTTGGCCTGACGTCATTAACACTCAGCCGCGCATGGCGCGGCTTACCTTCCGCCCCTCAAAACGACGCCGTTTTGACCTGGCGTGCGAAAAAAATAGCTGCCGCGCAATGCGCGGACAACCCTGCAAATTTTTTTTCTTCTTCTTCTCGAAAACAGTGGCCAGCCAAGCAATAAAAACACCATTTTTGCTACATAATTTCCACAACATAACACCTCTAAACATGATATAATTCTCATATATGCATCCTAAGATTATATAGAATAATTATTCTAATTATTTACTAATTTTTCACAAAAATATTGTATCCTCATAAATACTAAATAAATCCAATAATTAAATTTTTATACCTTTCCATAGCTTGATAATCCTTCCTTTGATGGTCCCAAAAATCTCTCCTTCTTTCTTGGTGGTCATGTTTTTCGGTGGTGGCATGGTGGTCCATGGTGGTGGTGTTCGGGTGCAAGCAAAGTAGAGAGAGAGTTTCCTTTCCTTTTGTTTTTTTTTCTTTTTTATCATTTTCTTGCTTTTCCTTTCTTTTTATAATAAGGAATTTGACCACTTTTAACACACAAAAATAATTCCACCGCCTATCCATGCAACCAACTTATTTCTCTCTCGAATGTTCCAAAATCGAGCATGCAAAATTTATTTTAATACATTCCGTAATTATTTCGTGTAATAAATATTTTACATAATATATGTAAAATATTTATTTTAATTTATCAAAAATCATTATTTGATTTATAAATAATATTTATACCTCTTTCAGGTACTTTACTTGATAAATTTTGTACACGTATAATGATATGCATGTAATTATATGAGGTAATTTATACCTCCAAATTAATAAAATAATTTATATAACATATAAAAATTATTTTTCATACTTTTTCACTTCATTACTTGGACAATATGTTACACTAACATGTTCATGTTTCTAAAATATTATCCTCCATAAAAATCATAAAATTTTCATGATATATAAACATAATTTTTAATAAATTAAAACATTCCTTCTTCTCATTTATTTTTCATTTCTTTACTATTTAACACTCTTTAAATATACATCATATAATAAAATATTGTACCATTTGTAGAATTTTATTTCCTTTCTTAATTAATGTATTCTCCTTATATAAATTATATAATTATTTTTATATAATTTATACAATTATTATTTCCTTACTATCTTTCTTATATAAATTATATAATTTAATATTATATAATTTATGTAATTACATTTTCCTTTTTAAATAATTTCTAAACTTCCTCCATAATTATAGATTAAATCTAAAATCAATAACTACAATTTTACTAACTCCTTCATTAACTTTTTATTAATTTCTAGATTAATTTAATTATTAATCCCTTAATTTCCATAATCAATAGAATTTATAATTACAACCATTAAACATAAACACATATATATACAAATGTACATATATACATATCTAATTCATACCTCACATTACCACATAACATTATTTAAATAATAATTTCTGCACTTCCACAATAATTTTATTGTACAATTTATTGTACCATTATATGAAATTTCTTTTATTCTTAATAAATTATTTTTAAACAATTTATTTACTTTTCAATTATTTTAATTCAACACCAATTATTACCATCTCTGTACAGATTTAATTTACCAATTAAATATCATTACACACCTTAATTCATATAAAATATATCAACCATAAATGATTTAAATAACCTTAATAATTTTGTTATTTAAATTTTTATTTAATATTATTAAAGAAATCCCAAAAATTCGGGTCCTCACATTCCTAAAGTAATCAGTCGCTCATCTTGAGATCACTAACTAAAGTGCTTTGATGTCTTCAATCCATGTTGCCACTTAAGTACTCTACGATCGATTCAATCGTAGCCTTTTACTTCTGATCGTAGAATCATCTACCGGTTCTGCTCATTTAGTTCTACGATCTTGCTTGTCCTAGAGTCCTCTGCTTGCTTTGTTGTGCAGCTTTATAATTGTACTAGTCGTAGACTGCTTTGGAGATCGTTGAGAGGTTGACTGTTATTATTCTACGATCTTATCTAGGCCTTGCTGTTCTGGAGTTATGCTTCTCATGCTCTGAGATCTTTATTTAACTTTTATGTTCTTTAGAGCATAGAAACACAATTTGGTTAAGCTTTTGCAGGAGCTTTCATACCATAGAGGTCTGCTCTATAAACTTTAGGTTTGCTTGCTCTGCTTGGCTTCTAAGTCTTAGAGTACTGCTCTATGATCTTTATGTGCTAGCGCTGCTATCATAGAGCTCAATGATCTTTAGTTGCTAGTTCTCTTATCATAGATGATTGCTCTGCGAATTTCAGTTGCTTTCACTGCTACATATTAAAGGTTGTTTAAGACTAGTAGCGTTTGACCATCTTTGGCTCAACTCCACGATTGCTTGAACGTTGTACTTCTTCAAATGCTTTGCCACTCTACAACATTGCCAATGATGCAGGTCATAGTGCAGTCGTAGAGTGATGGTTTGAACTGCTCTACGATCTCTGTTAGGACTTGATGCTTTAGACATTCAGAGATGTACCTCCAGTTTGACAGCCTTCTTGATTGTCTTCATGAGAGATGCTGTCTTGACTCTGAATGCTCATGTAGAGGTTGATCTTAAATTACACTTGGTGTTGGGTATTTTCTATATGAATATATGCGTGCAAGTATACACGATCAATAAGTAATAAAGTGATAAAGTAGAGTGTCAAACCCACAGGGAATTAAATAATAATAATTACCAAACACTAATTTAATATCAAATTAATTCTATTTAAACAATCTCAATTTAATTATAAAATAAACTAATCAAAATTACTAACTAAATTAAACTAATAAAAATGATTAAATCAAATTAAAATAGTTAAGATTACAATTTCCCCCCTATGCTTCATTTAAATCTCTTTATTCTCTTTTTAACTAATTAACTATATAGAATTGTTAACTGGGATTTCTTAACTATTTACTAACCTTTTTCAAGAATTAATAAAAAGATTTATTTCAATTAAATTACTATATTGCTATGCAAAATAATTTGAAATAAATTCATTAAGATCCAACTCTCAACAAAGTTACATGTGACATATAAGTATCTTTATCCTATATACTATTATGCTACTCTTCCTAGAAAGAATAAACAAATTCACATGTTATCATATCCGGATCTAATCCTAGAATTCCTTTTACAATTCTTTCTAAGATATCACAATTAATTATTGCGCAAATAATTATACATGAACGCATAAAATATGATAAACAACTCATATATAATCATCAATAATTAAAAAGAAAATAAATTAAATTAAACTACAAATTGGGTTCAATTGCAATCTCAAATAAAAATTAATTCATAATTAAATAATAAACTAACCACAAATAATTCAACATCTCAAAATTACAAAAATAAAAGATAAAGGAAAGAAATCAAATCTGTGTTGATATCCGTCTGTCACTCGGATCACAGTCTCCAATCTCCAAGCTCCGCCTTCAATTCTTAAATTCTTTGCGTTGAATATTTGCTGCTAATTCTACTCCTAAATTACTCTAATATAATATATATTATGTCATAATCTATTCTAATCTATCATAATCTATTTTAATCTAATATATTCTGCTGAAAATAAAAGTTACATAGTATATTTATAGGAGTACAATAATAATCCTAAGCTAATATGGAAAAGAAATCCAATTTGGAATCAAATTAATGCTAAAAATCGCGAATAATCCCGTTCTGTGCATTAATGCTCCAGCCAAACAAAGCCTCTGCAAACTTTGACCCAGTCAATCGATCGCCTGGCGCACTTGCTGACGTCAAATTCCGCTCAGCCGCTTCATGCGCAATGCGCATTGCCTGCATCAGAACGGTCCCAGAAACGACGCCGTGTCCGTTTAATTCTTCGATTACCGCGCATTGCGCGGATGTAACTCCTAGACGCACGCCAAACGGTATCATCTTTGCTGCGGATTATTTGCTTTGCGCACATTACACGCCCTATCCGAATTTGCTATAATTACGAATATGCCACCGGTCGGCCAACTTCACCTTATTTACCAAATTGCCATCGAGGTTTGCATTTTTACGAGATTGCCATCCAAGCTTAGCAGAATTTACAAAATTGCCATTAGCTTTTATTTTTCCTGCAAGATCAAATATAAATTAATTAAAAATAAATAAAAATAATATAAAAATAATAAAAACACAAAAAATTAAATAAATGATCTAAAATTAATTAAAATACTTAAAAACTAACAAATAATTAAGCCTAAAAATATTCAATTAATAGGAATAAAATCCAACTATCACTTGGTTCGTAGACTGTCTTATGGGAATCATAGAGTGACCGACTATACTGACTGTACGATCTCAAGAGTTAGCTCTACGATGCTGAGACACCTCTACGAACTGCCAAGAGGATTCTTTGATCTGCCAAGCTTTATTCTTCATTTTCCTGGCAGACTTTACGATCTCTAGAAGATTTTACGATCTTCCTACGAATGTTTGCAGAAGACTTCTTTCTAAATTACTTTTCACTTCTCAATCAATCTTGCTGATAGAGTTGGTGCTTGGATCTCCTGTTTGCTTGCAGATCATTCAGGGAAATCATTCTGATAATCTTCAGGTAAACTGCTCTGTGATTCTGCTTTGAAAATGCATGACTGACTATCTTTATGACTAGCAGACTAAACAATTCCGAGTGTAGTCTACGATTCCTGCTTTGACTCTCTTGCCAGACTACTGTTCTTTGATGCTGTTCTTTATTCAGGCCTATCTATTTCAGCTTAAGATCAACCTAACAAGTTTGATCTTTCTATTCATAGTCCTTGTACATTGTGATCTTTTGAAGGACTTTACAAAGCTACTCATTCATATTGGATCAACCTAACAATCTTGATCTTTTTAACTTAAGTCCTATGAACATAGTGTCTATCATCTATTAAGGACTTTACAGCTTTCATCAATGCAGACATATTTGCATATTGATTCATTTATCTTTTAAGCACATCATCAAATCTTATAAAAGAAGAATAACATTCACATGCTTATTCCAAATAATCTCTCCCTATTTGATGATGACCAAAATACTAGATGCATATGTAAGAGATGAATGAGTTTTAATATACAGTGAGCTGCTGTATTACTAGGACAGATAATATGAATGTCATTGATGGATATTTTAATTACAGATGACATAACATTTCTAAATTCTGGATCCAAAACATACTAAAATAGTTTGAGATGTACCTTCCTTTATACATGTATGTCTTTTTGGATGATCTACCTGTTGTTGTTACTCATCTGTTTGATCTGCTGATTCCTGCTCCCCTTCAGCCAGTAACTTCAAGACTCCCCCTCAGTTGATGACTTCATGACTTCAAGACTCCTCCTCAGCTGATGACTTTATGTCTTTCTTTTCTTGTGGCTCCCCCTCAGTTCTTGCCTTCAATGCTTCATCTTCTTATTCTCCAGAGTGTTTCTTCTTCTTCTTGCTCTTCTTCTTTAACTTCATTCTTCTTTGCTTGAGCCTCTTTCTCTTTTTCTCCCCCTTTTTATCATCAATCATCTGGGAGAGTTGCTGTACATTCACCATGAGCTGCTCAATCAAGTAAGATGAGCTTCAACTTCAATCTTCAGATCCTGCTGGCTGAGCTCTATTTTCTGAGACAGAGATTGATTGAGATTATCTATTTTCTCAGAAAAAGATGCAATAGATTCTTCATTGTTCTTCTGAAGTTTCAGGATTTCTTTTTGTTGATTCTCTAATGAATTCTGATACATCTGATCTCGTTGTTGAAGTTTGATAGACATGTCTGTAAATGATGCTTGCATTTCCTTGTAGAATTCTTCTTTTCCAGGGATAGCCTTTGCTATAGTAGTAGTCTTGTAGATGTTTTCAAGAGCAGTGACTATATCAAAGAAATCGTTGTTTGATGAAGAAGGAACATTAGAGGGTATTTCAGTTAGGATGTTTGGCAGAGATTGATTTGCTGCAGTCGTAGGGTCAGGATGCTCTACGACCATTGACTCTACGAGCCTGATTTTCTTATGACCTTTATCTTGATTCTTTAACAGATAATATGGAATAAATATGCTTTTTGCACATGGATAGACTTTGAAATGTGAGAAATTTTCGATCAGCAGAGTCAGAAAGAATTGAACTCTGGGGAAGTTCTGAGAAGTCATCTTTAGATTTGGAAGGTATGAGTAACACCAGCTGATGAAGCTTGTATCTCTAAAATGAATAGTTTTTAACCAGGGCATCCATGGGTATAACCTTGTAAACTATTGACCCTCATGGTCATATAGAACTATAGTTCGATCTAGTTCTATGTCTTGAAAATTGCTAAGTAGTTCTTCCATGGTTATTGATACCATTTTGACTTGTTCATTACCATGATCTATCCATTTCGTTGGCAACACAACACCTGGCCTTTCAATTGCTTCCAGTATAATCCTCCTTCGAATTCCTGTTGAGGAGGTTGTTGGAATAGAATGGTCATTGCCTTCTGACTCAGCATTTTCAGAGCTAGAGTCCTTTTATGCTTCATCCTCATCTACGGCTTCCTTTCCTTTCCCATTGTCAGTCTCTTTTTCCTTTGGTCTTGGTTCCTTCAAAGTCTCTTCCTTCGATTATTTGACCATTTCGTCAGCGGTTTCTTCCAACTGTTCTTCAATTCTCATTGTTATATCAACATCATCTTCTGTTGATCCATCATAAGTTTCTTCAGTAGATATATCCCCATTTTTTGATTTTGACTCACTTGGAGCCACATCTTCTTCAGCAGACACATCCTCACTATCATCACTAAGATCAATGATCTTAGGTGGAATACCTTCTTCATTTTTATGCCCTGGAAATTTTACCATTTGCTTAAGACGAGCACTTTGTCTTTTTGCTGGCTTGTTCTTCTCAACTTTCAACTTCTTGTTGGATGATTTTGAAGGAATGAGTCCAGAGGGGCTAGTCTCATCAGATTGTGATGAATCATCTTCCATTGTATATGCTTTCCTTTTTCTTTTGATTTCTTTGGAAACCTTCTTGCTGCTGCTGCTAGACATCCTTAATCTCTTATTCTCCATGGGATTCTTCTTCCAGTTGTCAAACAATTTGGGAGACATAATCTTGTGGACATTTAAGGCTTCTCCCTCATTGACCCCAATCTTGTTTTGCAGTTTTCTCTTCAGGATGATGCTTAAAAATCTTCCGTAGAATACCTTCGAGATTGACTTCCCTAGAGCCTTTATTTTCCCAACCTCCTTGACTAACCAGTCATAAAGTATAGCACCAAAGTTTATCTTCTTTTTCACGACAATGGCAGACATGAGTCTTAGTTGAGGATCACTTACAGTGCCATGAGCAGTATCTTTACATAAGATACATTTTCCTACTATCTCTGTCAAGAACTCAAACTCTTTTGAAAATTCCTTTTTCTTCATTCCCTTAAGATGAGGATTCTTTACATACCTCATCAACCTCATACCTTCAACTGTATCTATTTCTTTGAGAGATGATGAATCTTTAATGACGATTCCCAGACATTTATTGATTTCATTATCATCTATCTTGAGTTTCTCTCATCTAACTTTTGTAATCAACTCGTCATTGTTTACTATAGCATTATGATAGAACTCTTTCACCAGACCCGAGTAGATTTTGGTGTTTGCCTCCAAACATTCTGAGAACCCAGCTTCCCGTACACTTGTTAGAATATCCTTGAATTTCTTTTCAGATGACTCAAATTTGTCAAAGCTGAGATGGATCCCTGAAATAACTTGACAGTTTTCCATAACAATGGTTTAGATAAAGAAAGGGTTTTAGTCTATTGAAGATTTCTGGGGTCGTTTGTTTTTTAGGGTTTGAAGAGTTTTGGGTTACAACAATGGTTTTGATACAGGATGGGTTTTAGGGTGTAGTTGAGATGTGAGAGATTTTGGTTTTTGGAGTCTGTTTGGGTTTAGGGTTTGAAGAGTGTTGGGTTTTGAGAGATTTGCACAATTTTGGGAAATGAGTACTGATAACTGATGGGAAAGGACAATCGTCAGTTTGAATTTTGATTTATATATGTTCCCTCTTAATTTATTTTTTTTCAGAGGACACGTGTCGAATATTCATTTGCAGAACGTGGTCTTAGCTTTTGTATTTTCCATAACTGACGCACATCTGATCCGCTTGCATTTGGAGAGCGTGAACATCATCTTCCCTGTTTGGCAGTTATCTTAGTCAGTTCGTAGAGTGACCTACTTTTCATTCTACGAAAGATGACTTTGGTCACTATGTAATTACTGATGATACAGTTTGCTTGAGATTTCTTTGCTCATTTCTCTTCTCCTGTTTAAACAGTAGGTGGCACATAGCTTGATGGATGTCGACTTCGGTTGAAAGAAATCCCTTTTCCTTTATCGTCTTAGGCTCAGAGGGAGTACAGGTGATAACATATAGTCTTTTATCAGAATTAAGGAAGCTCAGAAAGGGCATGCCTCTTAGTTTGAAACTTAGGGCTTGGTTTATCTCTGAGGCGCTTTATCGGAGGAAAGACTATTTTAATATGGAAGAGGGAATGTCAATCACTGTATGACATGAACTGTGGGCTGGTAATTGGCTGTGATAAGTTTATAGGAAGGACGTTTGTATGGAGTGCAATCGTAGAGTCAGTATGTTCTACGATCTGGATGTTGATCATAGTGACTCTATGATTTGGAGCTATATGACTGACTTGGTTATCAATCGTAGAGTTTAAAGACTCTACGATTTTAGAATGAAGACTTAATGGGTTATGTTAACTTCTTCCCTATTTGCTAGACTTGGCTGATTGTTGCTCCCCATGGTCAATGCTTTTAACTCTGAGGTAGATGGTCTTCTAGTGAACATCCATCTTTAGTTCGTAAAGAGCTTTCCTTAGTATTGGCTACTCTATGATTCCTTGATTGATGTTGCGATCATAGAGTTGGTCTTATTAGCTTCTGCCATCTTAGCGTTGACTTACACTTGATGTGAACCTCGTTCTTGCATTCCTCTTTGATTTAGCTACACGCATTGAAAAGTACAGGTCTTCTGGAAGAAAGTCATCCCTTTGAATGATCTTTAGTGAGGATAGATCAGTCATGATACCTGCAGGTTAAATAAGTTTCTAACATGGTACCCACAATTATTTGGGTCCTGAGTGATTAGTACTTTTAGAAACCCAAACTTTTAATCTTTTGATTTATCATGTGCATAGTAGTTGACTTTAGATGACAGTTAGTTTATGCTCTATGAGAGTGTGTGTGAGAGAGGATGAAATTAAATAAGACTTTTGAGGATCCTTAAACCTTTTTCTTTGATAAAACATATCTTACTTTTATCATGTACTAAGTTCTTGAACTCTTAGTAGAGTTATGGTCAGTTCTACGGTTGTGCCTAGTAGGCTCGTAGAGTTGATTAATCTCTACGATCCTTCAAAGCATAATCAGTAGACATGACTACATTCTACAATTTATCAAAAACTCAGTTTATTGACAGCACAACTAATAAGTAGTTAAGGTAGGATGAATATTAAGCATAGCTACTTCTTTGAATTTTAAAACCAACAGAGTTAATGAAGGAGGTGAAATGCTAAAGATAATCCTTTTTGAGATTTTCTTATTGAAGATGAAAGTTAGATTTTCAATCTCAAAGCTAATTTTGATTAAAGACTATTCTTTATCAATAGATTTGCTAGCCCACACAAAAGTACAAGTAATTTATTTTAGATGTCTTTAAAAGCTCCCTTTTTCTAAAACGAATGTGAATAGAGAGAAAACTGGTTTTAAGCTCTTCATAGCATTTCTTTGAAAGTAGTATGCCCTCAAGCCAATCACATTTGATGTGATAAACATATACTTTGTAATCTTGTTCATTTATTAATAAAAGTATCAAGACATTTCTTTATTCATGATTAATTACTTGAATTAATCAAATGGATAAACCCATAATTTTCGAGCAATGCTTTTAGAACCATGATAAGGATCATGCTAATGAGATCTAAATTCAAGATAGCTCAAAACTAAAATTGTTCCTAATCGTTGGATCACTAAAATAGGTATAAGTGAATCCAGATAGATTAGTACATACTATGCTTGCTCTTATGAAGAGGATGATTGATCTCATAATCATTTGTGTAGAGACACTAAAGCAAGTATGTAGATGCTTATTAGAGAATAAGTTCACTGAACGTGACTCGCTCAAGGAACACCTAATGGAGTCTTACTTGCCTGTCAATAGGAGTTCCTTTTTTGATAGTAGTACAAATGATCCTTGGACTTGAGATCATCATAGTATCTTGTGTATGATAAATTATGTTTTGACATATTCCTTAAAACCTTTAGGGTGTGTCAAAGGGTATGATTGGATATAATAAGTCATACATGGAGATAGGTGAGTGATCAACAAAGAATCTACCACTTCTAGTAAAAGAAGGGAATGTCCTATGCGATTCGATAAATGACAACTCAGTAGTCCTTATCCAAGGCAGAATGAAAATTAGAAAGTAGTTTCTAATTTATATTAATTAGAGTTATTCATTTAAGGATTGAACTGCATATAATCAAATAAAATAAGACTTGACAGTAATACCATGTCTTATATTTGATTGGAACATTGTGAGGTAGAAGGATTGAATTGTACGGTAACTATTCGCTGAATAGGTTCTTTTGTGATTAAATGTTGAAATCTATATTATCTGGAAAGTCGTTGATCGCGAAGGGGGCTTACCCTTATTATGGAATAAATATTATTTATTTAAATGAATTAAATAGTTTAATTTATTTATATAAATAAGATTAGAATAGTTCTAATTAATTTATTCTATAACCGGTTTAATATGGAGAACCTAAAGGGTCACACTGCAAAAGGAAAATAATTATTTAAGAAGTAAATGGCATAATTGTAATAATAAACTAAGTATATTTAATTTATACTATATGGATAGAATAAATTAAATAGCTTAATATTTATTATTTAGTATTTTGAAAATACTAATTATAAATTAATAAGAGGAGTCTTATTATTATTATTACTATTATCATTATTATTTAGTTCCTAAATGGTTTAGGAATTAATTAATAAGAGTACTCTCATAATTAATAATTAAGTTCCTAAATAGTTTAGAAATTATAATTATTATATTAAATTAATTAAGTTCCTAATTAGATTAGGAGTTTAATTAAAAACCCTATTCTTAAAGGTGTTAGGAGGGTTTACTAAATCTATAAATAAGAGAAGTCTTATTATGGATTAAGGTCACACACATATACTTCCATAAGCTTTGGGAGAGCACTCACATATTCTCTAGAGAGAGAAAATTAGGGTTTGCCATAACTCACTTCTTGAATTATTATTATTCCTTGGTGGATCACCTCTAGAGGCCAAACACTTGGGTGGCTAAAATTGATCATTGGAATCCAATCGGTGAAATTCAAGGAGAACGCGAAGGATTTGGAGGTGAACTTGTACCCGTTGAAGCTTTAAGTTCTACAAGGGTATATCTCTAACTTCTTTTTTATTAATTAATAGTTGCGCATAAAGGTCGATCTTGGATTATGGTTTATAAATTTTTTAAATTTGATTTTACCATGCTTTCGCTGTTTTGTGCAATTTGATTGCGTCTATGAATTTTACAAACCAACATTCTTCTCCTTCTTCATTTGAAGAGGAGAATGATTCCTTTAAAGGACTCCGAGATATACGAAAATGCAATATATGCTATTAATTATTAATGACAACAATTAGAGGAGATGGAATCAATTACCTCACTGATGTCAATCACTTGACAGTCAGTGGTTCTGATTTTGATGATGCATCTTGCTGTTGTTTTAATGGTTTGCAATCCTTCAGGTCATCACCGATGACATTAGTATTTTCTTCATATTGTTGCATAGACTGATGTATCGAGCAAATTCTTTGTGATGTGGACAGAGTAGATTTTGACACCCCTTATTCCTTCTCAAACACTTTTGATACAAATTCCTTTTGAATGGAAAAATTCATAGCTCTTGCAGCAACTGTGTTCTTCCAATTTTTTTTATTTTTTTTATCTACTGATTATCCTTTGCTCATTATGCCTAATGAGGATTTTTCTTTTTAAGCACATGGTCCAGTATGGATAGCCTCAGGTACCTTGTTCATTGGATTTCCTACACATACAATTTTCAACTTGTGAGCTTATATTTATATTGTCTTTATACCCAATATTGAGATTTAAAACTAATCTAAATTTGTGTCATGGATCAACTCAAAGCGTAAGCTTTATCATGTTCGTGAGAACCTGCTCTGATACCAATTGTTAGTTCCCGTGGACACAATAATGATCTAGAAGGGGGGGGGGGTTGAATAGATAGTCAAAAACTTTTTCCTTTTTATTATGAAAGTATATTAGTTATGATTAATAGAATCAATTCAAGCATAGCAGAATATACTTTTAAAAAACCCCTTCAAGATGTATGCACGATCTCAATTCAGTGTTTTAATCTACAGTATGGGTAATGGCAGATATAGCAGTTATTGTGCATAATGTAAAAGATGTAAAATAGATGACACAAGAGTTTTAAGTAGTTCGGAGACTGAACAACTCCTACTCCACTCTTTTACTTTGACAAGTAGGAAATCCACTAATTTAGTCACTAAGACAAGGACACTCTGCTCTCCACAAATCCAACAGACTTGAGTTATTTTTAGCCACTAAGGCAATGATCATTTGACCCTCCTCAAATCCTACAGACATGAGTTGTTTTATCCACTAAGGTAAGGATCCTTTGACCCTCCTCAAGTCCAGCAGACATGAGTTGTTTGTTTGTTAAGTTGTGTTGCTAAATTGAGCTTTGATCTTCTTTATCTTCAGATACTTAGTAGTTGCTTGTGATCAATTTCTGAATGCTGCTGATGTTTGTCGTTGATGCTCTTCTCCTTCAAATATTCAGCAGCAACCTATGATCACCCTTGAAGTATTGCTGAGTTCTTCAAATAAGCGTTGTGCTCAGCAGTACCTTCGAACACTTAGCTATCTTAAATACAGAATCTCATTCTATTTCTCTTTTTGTGTAAAATCTTCTTGGCTTCTTTGGTCA
>OX359278.1:25843796-26066296 GCA_947179155.2 Hedera helix
CAATGGTCTCTCTACCAGTCTGAACAACCAATTTTCCACAAGACTGAAGCAGCTAACGGCAGCAGTCTCTGAAAATCTCAAGGAAAGGGATAGAATTATTCTGCAAGCCTTGAACTCACATCAGCAGGCCATTGTTATTCTTCAAGAAACAAATGATAAATCTATCACCCTCCTCAGTAATGAAATCATTGCCTTGAAGGACTCTCTCAGAGAACAAAAACATCGATCGAATGACACTTTGTCATTGGTGGAGCAAAAACAAATCATGGCTAACGAAAGACTCCAAGCTCACCAAGATGATGTAGCTACCACTAAGACCCAACTTCAAGAAATTATTCAGGGCATCCAACAGATTTCAGAACAGGTAGCAACACTTAATGATGCCAACAAGGGGGAGAAGAAACTGAGCACAGTAGAGCAAACAAGAACTAGCTCAGATCACAGCAGAAGAGGAAGAGCACCTCAAGGGATGAGGATGGTTCAAACTTCAATATATCCTCCTAGATTCGAAGCAGTACCATCTCGTCCCAGACAGGAGGTGACAGCAAGACCTTCTTCCTCAACTATGAGGACTTCTGGCTCACAACAGGAGGTGGTGACAGCAAGACCTTCTTCCTCATCAATAAGACCTTCTAGCTCACAGGAATGGTTTCAAATTAAAGAAGAAGAAGCTGTGTTGAGGGAAGAAGAACTAAGAAAAGCTGAAGAAGAAAGGAGAGCATTCTTCAGGCAGAGGGAAGAAGAAGGCAGGAGACCTCCTAGCAGAAGGAGATAAGTTATTTTTATTTTTTTTCTTTTTCTGTTGTTTTCTCAATTGTATCATCTGACAAAAACATCAATAAAATTCATTTTTTTCTCTAGAAAATGCAGCTGCTCACTGTATGATTAGGCATTCAATTACTCTTGCATTTTGCCTATATTAATATGCTCAAAATCACTATCTGTTAATAATGTTGTCATCATCAAATTGGGGGAGATTGTTGAACATTGAATGATTAAATTTGATGATTAGAAATAATGTACAAGGGCTGTATTAGATAAGATCAAAGCTGTTAGGTTGATCTATTATTAATTGTATAAAAGTCTTGTGTGTTGTACTAAGACTTAGATAGATCAAAACTGTTAGGTTGATCTGTTGATGTAATAAAGTCGTAGAAAGAACTCTACGATTTGTGTCAAGGAAACTCTACGATTCGAACAGACTCTACGATTAAGGCAACCAATCGTAGAATGGACTCTACGACTGTACTTCCGAAGACTCTACGATCAAGACAACCAATCTTAGAATGGACTCTATGATTGTGGTCCAGAAGACTCTAGGACCAACCAGACTGTTCTTTCCGAGAAACCTTAAATTGGACTCTACGATCAACATTCTAACAGTTGAGTAAACTCTACGATGATCAGTAAGAGATGATCCTTTACAGATCAATCACGTAAGCAAGGGTATTCGTAGAGTTGATCATATAAGATCGTTGAGCAAAATGGCAGGAGACATCACGTTTCTCAGATCAGGAGCCATTCTATTCAAGTATTTAATCTTCATCAAAGTAACTAAAAAGTAAGCTTCTGCAAATCGATCAAGTCAGAAAAGTCAGGAGTCTGACCCAAGTGCACTATGGAACAGAAAGAAGACTTTCAAGGCAGAAAAGTCAGAAGACTGTGTCCTATCAGACCTATAGTTTGGGAAGACCAAACGACTCTATAAAAGTTAGTGGGAACCTATGTCTGACATCTCTGTCACAGAGGAAAAAGGAAAACAACCTTGCATGGACTAACAGGTCAGATCAAATAATGTCTCATCAGAGATTTAATGATTTTTATTAATACAATATTCTGCAGCTCTCCTCTGTAAGGTAACGGGAAGAAATACACGTTCAAACAGATGATCCAACGGGAAGAAATCTGAAGCCCTTACCTCTTAAATACGAAGATCAACAGAAGAAAAGAAGAAGCACTGCACAAAGAAAGAAAAACGCAAGAAGTGAAAAAGATTGAACTGATAAGAAAGTCTGCATTGCTACTAAGCCCTTCAAACATTCAAGCTGATAAGCAACTTAGTAGCACATCCAAATATACATCAATCCAGAAGAGTTCTCTGTGAACTAATATAAGCAAGTCGGTTAGACTTTGAGAGTTCTTTGTGAACTAGTGTAAGCAAGTCTGTTAGACTTGTGAAGTTCTTTGTGAACTAAAATTCTAAGACTGTGGGTCTTGAAGGAATCTTAGTGATTCTGTAGCGACCCGAAATATTTTAATATAGAGAAATAGAATTATTGGCTGTAATTGTAAATTTCTGGGGGATTAAATTTAAATCATTATATGATGGCCTAGTTTATTTAATTATGTGTTGAAGTAATTAAAGGAATTTAAGGAAGGTTCAATTAATGGGTAAATTAAATTAATGGACCAACCTAGGTTGTATAGTATCAAAGTTTGATAGGGTAAATGAGCTATGTGATTATTTAATTAAATAGCTAGCAAGTTAAGCTGGATGTGTAAATTAATTAATATGGTTATTAATTAATGAGATTTCGTATACATTAATAACGTTATATTTATTTCCATTTGAAAAGTTATTGATAGTGGGGTATTAATATTTTATATTTCCACTAGGAATTTAATTTGGGTAACCCAAAGCTTAGTTGCAATATAAATAACACTTGGGCCACCAATTGTTTAATTAACAAAACAAATAGCAGCCCAGCCCAAGAGTAAAACCATAACCCGGTGGAAAAGTAAGAGTGCCACTCATTTAGGGACAAAACCTCAGAAAAAGCAGAGCACGCGCAGTTTGTGCAAAGCTCAAGGAATCATTGCTGAGAAAAGAAGGAACAAGTCAGGCATAGGGGAGGCTATAGGTTCCAACTCCTCAGAGTTGTCTAAGGCTGAGAAAGTGTTGTATAACCTCAGTCATTCTCTCATTTCCCCTTCGCGTTCATTTAGGCTAAGAGAGAAATTGAGCTTGAGAAGTAAATGCAAACTTCAGAGGAGTTCATGCTATTCGGAGAAGGCAGAATCTGAATGTAAATCATCTGTCAAAGATTGAAGGTATTATCCGGTTATTTTGATTTAACTAGTTTTATCTTATTTTGGATTAAGGAAGCAGAATATGCTAGAGTTGCATATGAGGTGTTTAAATGAGAGTAATGTAAACTTGGTAGTCAAATGTTGTTGAAACTAGTTAATGATTGAATCAGAACTAGAATAATGGTTTCGATTATTTTACCCAGTCAACATTAAGAGTCTGAACCACAGTTGGTCTGTACTCGGTGTTCATGTTCATAAAACTTTAGAATGGACTGATGTATTGACTTATTATTGGTTTAGATGTGGTTTTCGGTTGGGAGAAATCTGTGTTAAGGACCAAGAATGGTCCAGACGATACAAGGTTGGAGTAGGTATGGAAGAGTCTTTGTTTACTTTAGATAATCGGTTTATGAAGTTATTCCCATATGCTCACCAAGTGTTTGATTAACAGTCTAAGAGAATCGAGGTGGTTAAACCTTCTGTCCAATGATCTGTTTTCAAAATCAGAACCTCTTTAAGTAATATGTTAGACGTTTTGTTAGTCTAAAGAGTAAACCAGAAAGGTTAAAATGAGTTTTGGTATGTTGTATGAAGCTAGGGTAAACCTGAAAATCGTAGAGTGGCCTCAATCGGAAATCGTAGAGCCCACTATAATATTGAGAAAGAACTAAGCCGTGAGCTTAGGTGTAAATCATAGAGTGACTTCGTTTAGTTACTCGGTAGATCGTAGAGTAAGCTCGCACAAGGGATCGTCGAGCAGTCTAAACCAGACTTGTGAATCGTCGAGTGGTTCCTACTCACAAATCGTAGAGTGACCTTAGTCACTGAAAATCGTAGAGTGACCCTTGTCACTGAAAATCGTAGAGTGACCCTAGTCACTGAAAATCGTAGAGTGACACTAGTCACTGAAAATCGTAGACTGACCCTAGTCACTGAAAATCGTAGAGTGGCCTTAGTCACTGGAAATCGTAGAGTCCACTCGAGATCGTAGAGTGCTTTGTACTCGCCGAGTCGTAGAACAGTCTGGACCAGTCTTGGAAAATCGTTGAGTGAACCCCACTCGACGATCGTAGAGCTGTCAGCCCAGACAGTGTATTCAGGCCCTGAACCTCGGTTCAGTCGCCGGTTTCAGGAAATGTTTTATTAATTAAAATATTATTAGCAGATTAATAATATTAGACAATGGGTAATTAATATCAAATGATTAATGATAACGATAAAGGTTTCATTGTAATTGAAACAAGGTATTTAATTAATTATTGTGCAACAATAATTAAAGTGAGTTATATTCAATAATGAATAAGGACGGGTAAGTAATTAATTATTATTTAAGAGGTATTAAATAATAATTAAAGAATGATAAATATAAAAAGGTAATTACTTATTTTTTTTAAACAAATAAGGGTGATTAATTAGTTAATTACTATTTAAAGGATATTAAATTAAATAATAATTAAAGCGGGATGAAGTTAATAAAGTGATCATTTGTTATAATAAATGAGGTTATGTAATTAAGAAATTATTACTAGAATGATATTCAATGACCATTAAGGAATTGAGAATAGTTAATTAATTAATTTAATTATTATTCAAGTGATATTAAATAATAATAAAAGGGAATTAAGGTTAATGAAATAATTGTTTATGTGAAGGTAAATAAACAAGTAAAGTTAAGTGAGTAAATTGTTTATTTAATTAATATTAAATAAATAATGTGAAGAAATTAAAGGAATAATGAAGTAATTAAACAATTTATATTTAAATTGTTTAAGTCTTTAAATTTACTAAAGGTGTAAATTATTATTAAATATTTAATGGTGTTAAAATATTATTACCAGATTAATAATATTGGTAATTGAGAGAATATTATTAAGGGATTAATAATATTAGTAACCAATTAAGGTGGTGTTCCGTACTTGAGTACAGTTGGTAACGTAGTGATGTATTATTAATGTATAATAATACTAATCCGTAATTAAAATATTATCCAAGGAGGATAATATTGTCCAATAAATTTTGAGTTAATAGATAAGAACTGCCGTGTGGTAGAGTCAATTCTTTTGTGAATAACAACTAAGTTCTCACGCACCTTCCTAATTGGCAGGCAAGCGTTTTAGGGCTTGCGGATGCAGTAATTGGAATTGTATGAGCGTTAGTGATGGAACGCAGGACTTCAGACTGGTAGCGTAAGTCAATGCGCGTATCAGGCAAGTCTTTCAGTGATATTTGTTATCCCTGCAAGTTTTCAGTGCTATGTGTTATTTGCATAAAGTATTATGTGTGCATTTGTAGTACGTGCAAACTGATTTCTAAATTTGTCTGTGTACGGTCATATGATGTTAATAGCTGATATAATTAATGCTATGATTTGTAATATGTTATATGAGTTATATAACCTGGATATATTAACATGCATGGTAAGCATGGGTAAATTTTATAAATGCAATGCATGATAAGCATGATGCCTAAGTAAATGCCAAGCATGGAGCATAAAGCATAAATTAAATGTAACCTACGTGTTATGTGTTAGCTGTTGGACTTGCTGAGCCGTCGTGCTCATTCTTGCTTTAAATTAACATTTTCAGCGAAGGGCGAAGAGTTTGAAGATTCCGATAATCGCAAAGAGGATGTGCGAAGTTTATTTTATTAATAAAGGTTGTCACTAGAACTGTTTAAAGTCATAGTTGCATTTTGTGGGAATAATTACCATTTGGTACCATCCCGGATGTAAAGCCTTGTAATAGTATTGAAAGGTAGTTGTAGTTAACACGAGTGTTAATGTTTTGTAAACTCGTGTAATTAAAAGCAGTGAGTAAATAGTCATGTTGACTTATTGTTAGGATACAAGTTTTGTTGCTCACAATTGGTTGTAATACACTAGGTCGTGGAATAAATGATCTGAGTTGTAGGATTCATGTAAAGATTGCGATTCTGAGACAAGGTTAAGTAAATGTCTTAAATTTTAAATTTACCAAGTTTTAACAACATGATTTTATTTAAATGTTGTGGTTCTAGGAGAAGGTTGTTCGTGTAACGACTTAAACTCAGGATTGAGGTTACTTTTGACGGACCAGATCCGGGGTTATTGGAGACGGATTTTGGGGCTGTCACAGATTCAGCTATTGTAAAAGTATCCTTAGTGGATTTGCTGCTGAGAGAGCAGAACAGGGGAGTAGGAGTATTGTGTGCTCTGAACCACTTAAAACCCAGAGTCTCTCTTTTGGTGTCTTTCATTTGCTATATCTGTCATATAATTGTTTGTTGATTTATTAATTTAACATTTCAAGAAAAGATTAACTAAATCTTATTCCGCTGTGTTAAACTTCTGGTTAAGAATTAATCAAGTAAGATAATTTCAAAGAGAAGAAATTTTAAAAGAATCTATTCAACCCCCCCCCCCCCCTCTTCTAGATTACTATCGTGTCATTGGGAACTAACATCGTCAACTTCGTCTCGCAAATGTTCGGGTCCGATTTAGATCCCACATGTGTTACACCAGATCTGGGAAAAAGTGAACGACGGGGAAGAGCGGAGGCGGTGGGAATGACAAAAGAAGAAAGGGAGATAAGAGAGAGTTTGTAAATCCATAACCAAGAAGGAATGCGCGGAATTCCTTGTACCAAGCACGGGGAGCTTGTTTGAGACCGTAGATTTCTTTTTGGAGCTTATTGAGGCGGGGTGGGCATCGGATTAGCAGGTATATAATTGTCGGGATGCCCCAAAACATTAGGAGCATAAAAAAGAAAAATGGAAGAAAAGATAGCAGAAGCTACCCAACCTACTAGATCCTTTACATAAAAATAAGGGTAAGAAGCAATTTTATCCATCTCTGAATGTACACCCAATGGATTATTTGATCCATATTGATGCAATGCGGCCAGATGAAGAAGACTGGCGCCTACTAAAAGAAAGGGGAGTAAATAATGAAGACTAAAAAAACGATTTAAGGTGGCATTGTCCACGGAGAAACCACCCCAAAGCCAAGTCACTATGGTATCTCCTACTACAGGTATGGCGCTAGCTAAGCTTGTAATTACTGTAGCTCCCCAAAAGCTCATCTGCCCCCAAGGTGCTTCCGGCAATGACTGCCCGAGCGGCCTTTGGTAGCGGGACCTGATCGTGAAATATAATAAAAAGTAACCTTCTTTCCTATTCCCTATAGAGAGGTAGTACTTTTTTCTCTTCTATTTTATCTGCAAGTCTTCCTCGAAGCCCTAACTTCTCTTCCTCCCGTAAGGTGGCTAGGGATGCCCCCTATAGTTGCATTCAGTGGTTCTGTCCTTCCATCTTTAAGATCTAGCTGCTGGAGCTGTTGTTCGTCAATCCCCAGCTTTCGTGGTTGCAGCCTAAAGCCAATAACCCTTTCTTTATCACCGCAAGTAGCAACAGACTGATCTAGGGGAAGGAGCGAAAGGAAAGGCTTGACTCTCGCCTTACTTAACAAGTAGGGGCCGACATCCTCCAATTCTGTCTTAAGCGATACTGAAAGAAGCAGTTCTCTTATCCGTTCTTGTTAGCTAGGGATTCTGTGTTGAAGCTCATCAAGCAAAGCGTGTTCTTGAACAACTGAATCGCCTTCCTTCAAAGGAACACAATATCAGGAGTACTTTAGTCCATGTCATTCAAGTGGTTTTCTCCTCGTCTGTCTTAGTCATCTCTGTTGGTTCTTCTTCTTCTCTTCTTCTTAGTACTTTTTTATCTATTTTTATTTTCTTACTTATATAGGATGTTTATCAATTTGATACAGACGAGTGACGTCCGCTCTTTCTTCAAAGAGGGAAAACTCCAACCATGGGATCTAGGCTTCGCAAATAGCTGCTCTTACCCTATCCGCGCTTGATGGTGAATAAGCCTTGGAATCAGCTGCTGTTGAGAAAGCATCCAATTGCAATTACAAAAGCATATCCCTTATCTAATTAGAAGGAACTTCTTTCCGGCGAAGTGACAGCGGGGAAGGAAAGCAAGGGACTGATTACACTAGTAAGACATGCCCAGAAGAGGATAAGATCAGAAAAGGGCAAAATGCCTCTTGAGATTGTTGAATAAGTTATTCATCAATGCTCGAGTCATATTCTAGTAGACAAACTTTCATCTTTTGTCCACCGGGGAAAAGAATACAAAAAGATTGATAGGCCATTCATTCCTTCCCTTCTCTCTCTCCGAATCTTGCTCCCTCATTCCACTCAATTCGGCTATCGATATTTGCGGAGTTGAAGGCTTAGGCTTAGGTCTAGGTCTTCGCACCGTCTTGGAACCTTTTTTCTGAGCTTTTGACAGTTGAGTCTCGGACGCTAACTAAGGAGACTACTGCATCTGGCTCTTATTATACAAAAAAACAAAAAGAAAGAAGACAGGTTGCCCTGTCAGTCTCGAGGTCGTCTTTCTTGTCTCACACAAGAGAAGCCTTCTTTATACAGACAGGAGTTAGATAAGCATGTAGCTTATGGCTTTATCCTATAGATATATAGAAAAAATGAACGAGGATCAGTCTTCATCCTTTCGCTTTTCAAAGTGAATGATCCCCTCGCTCTTAACCTTTATGTGACCGCAATAGCAAGGGACAGGATCTCCCCCTAGCTCTTCTAGTACTGGCGTTGCGGTCCGTCCATTAGTTCGATGATTCTTCTTCGCCTTTAAGGCTTGTTCAATCAATCTCATAGGTTCACTAATTTCTTAACTATTGGCCGGTCTCTTTGTACGTGTTGTCCGGAAAGAAGAAGATCGCTAATTACAGGCAATGTGTTCCACCTATGAGAAGAAAAATGAAACTGGCCTCTGGCTTAAGGAGCATATAAACGACATACTATACTAAGCAGAAGCGCGTAGACTCAAAAGAAGGGAGAGGGGCAGAAGTTTACTCTTCTATTCAGCAAGGGAAGTCATCTACTATGCCAAGGCAAGAATCGAAGACTACGGCTTACAAGTCAACGACTTTCTCAACTAGAAGTATCCTACTCATGTTTGAAGGGGATATTGCTAAAAGGAGGCCAACTAGCAATCCTCTTACAGGCGGTGGTGTATGTATTTCCACTTATTCGAGGGAAAAAAACCTATGGCTTAAGGAAAAAGATGGAAATATAAACTAAGCCATATCCAACAGAAGCCTAGGCTCGAAAGAAGGAGAGAGAAGAGGCATCTGACTCATAAGCTACTAGCACGAAAGCCTTGCCAACTACGTCTACCTTACTTACTAGCTAGCCTAACAAGAGAAGTACTCGCCAATGGAAGTACTTACTTAGCCTACCGAGCCTATCAATAATAGAGAGGTTAAACGGTCTTTATAAAATATTATGCTATGTAAATCTCTCTTCCTTCCCTTGCCTTTGAGCTCGCTCAGGTGATTAGAAGGATTTTAAGAGTGATGGATCGAAATCGGTACTTTAAGTCTTCAGCCAGATGCGAAAATTCAATTCCAATGTGACGAGAACCTCATATTGATAAGTAGAAGGGAAGGGGGCTTTCTTATAGCTAGTGCGCTCATCCCATCCATTGCTTCTTTCTGCAGTTCTAGTTTCAGTTTCAATCTTGTAACTCCCTTTAATATCTGTCTTTGTTTCAGTAGTAGCTTACAGCCCCTATCCTTCTTTCTGTCCAGTCTCCAGTAGTTGTTTAGGTTTCATAAGATAGTGAGAACTTTCATCCGTTAATAAATGCTCCTTGCTGGAAAGAAGAACTTGTTGGCTGTAGCTTTAGTTGAACTTCCAGAGTGATAGAATAACATTTAGTTTATAGTGTAATATGCATTTATGCCATTTTCTTTCTATTAATGCAGGTGGGTTTTGGTGTTCAAGTAGAGATTTTACATATGTAAAGCCTGAATCCCATGAATTGAAGAACTAATTTTAACTTTAATTTTTTTTAATGAGAAGTTCTCTTTCTTAAGGGTTAAATCAAAGTGTCTGAAGTGGGTTTAGGCAAAGTTTGTTTCTTTCTAGTTAAATCTCTGTATGTTTGATTATATGAAGGGATAATTTGGTCGTGAACTGAGTTTTTTCATTATTTTGAGCACTCACTTAAGATTAGTTTCTGGAAACTCTACAATTGCAGAAAGGAGCTAATTATCTTTTGGTAAAGATGATTCAGTTGTTGTACTTGATTCTTTTTGCTGAGGGGCTTGTGGCAATGCTTCTAATGTTGAAGATTGGTCCACTGAGGGAACTAGTGATGAATGGATGGATCAATTAAAGACGCAAAAGGGTACTGTTCTAACTATTGCCGGTACTATGTCGGTGATTCTATTTTCAAACTCTGTTAGCATTGTCAACCTACATATGAGCTTGCTTTCTATAATTCCTTTTCTATTTTGATATCCCATATTAGCTTTCTTCTTTTTAGAACTCTCATCTCGGTTGGTACCTACATCAAATCCCCTTTCTCTAAAACTCTCATCTCAGTTGCCTCCATATTTCGATCTGATTAACACTAGCAGGTATCAGATCAGATCTCCTTTCTCTCATCTTAGTTCGATTAACAGCAGCAGGTATCATATCATATCAGGCATGATTTTCTCATACGTTAAATTTTGTTTGTTTAATTTGGCACTACATCTTGTTAGGTTCATAGCAGAGTTATAATCTTCTCATACCTTAAATTTTGTTTAATTTGGCACATCATGTTTGATTTGGTACAACTTGATCAAGCTTTATAGGTTCCTCATTAATAAAGCATCCAGCGTATTTGTTTTGTTCGACAAAATGACAAAGTGAAATAACTTTAGTGTTCTCTCTCAATATCTCTCTTAAGTTCATTTTAAACTGTCGAGACAATATTTAGTGACCGTATATGCTGGGTGATCCATCTTCAAATCATCATTCTCTCAATTTAGTCTCCTCTATGGCAATGTCTCCTTTTCCCAGTAGGCGTATGTTCAGTCTTGATCCCCGGAACAAGCTCTACTTCCCTTGTATGTCTTATATATAGAGTCTCTCTCACACCCATTTCATGTGTGTTGTATATAATTTGTGTATTACGGTGCTTTTGTTCACTTAATTTGATAAATTTTGTTGTGATTATTTCTTCATTTTTTGATTTTCTGATATTGGCCTTCTTCATTCATTCTCTATTCTATATCTATTATGATTTTCGATTTCTTACTCAGTAGTTTATGAATCTATGGGAAATGTGGAATTTCATTTGTAAGTAATTAAGCTCTTCTATGCTTGTAACTAAATTTTATTTAGTAATGTATGTAACTATATTTGAGATTGGATTCATTAATCTAGAGTCTAGTTTCCTTATGGTTTGTTTGGCATTTTAACATCTTGGGTTAACTTTCTCAATCAGTTATGTTCTGAAAATAATAATTAAGTTTGGGTTATTATTTGTCTGACTTTCTGATTGGATTCTGTTTGTCTCTAGATGAACTTGGTAAGCAAGCCACACTGTAATTAGGATAAAAAAACTTAAGCAAGTTTCATGCAGCTTTCAAGGTGCGGGATATACTATATTACTATATAACTTTTTTCCTTACTATTTGTTATTTCTTTTTTCACATGGCTTAATAGACAATGGACAGGAGAAGGGATTGCAGCATGGGAAAGATTTAAAGAGTTATTTTTTGAGAACTATTTCTCGAAGAGCATGCAAAATTGCATGGAGATGAAATTTTTGGAGTTGAAGCAAGGTGACATGTCAGTTGCACAGTACGCAGTAAAGTTTAACGAACTGACACGATTTGCCACTCATCAAGTAGACACAGAGGAAAGGAAGGAACGACGGTTCGAGCAAGGGTTAAAATTGTGGTTGTACAACGAGGTAGATGTCCTGCAGATCGAATCATTTAGGACTTTATTGGAGAAAGCTATTATTGTTGAAGGAGGGAGTGAGGCTCTGAGTTAGTACCATAAGGATAAGAAGAATAAGAAATCGGGAGAAGAAAACCGCGGAGGAAGCAGCAGGGGAAGTAACTTAGGAAAAAGAAAATGGGAAAGTAGCAATAACAGCAACACTAATAGTCAACTAGGAAGCAGACAAGGGCAGTTTAAGAAGAGAAGGAAACCGTGCAAAAAGTGTGGAAAGAACTACCAAGGAGAGTGTATGAAGGTAAGAAACGTGTGCTACAACTGTGGGCAAGAGGGACACATCTCGCCCAATTGCCCAAATTCGATAATAATTAAGGGATGTTTTGCATGTGGAGCGACTGATCATCAGATTAAGGATTGTCCAAAGAAAGGAAAGACCAGGGGGAGAGGCAACGTTGGAGGAGGAACCAAACTAATGATCGGTGGTCCAACACAGCCTAGCTGGCCAACCACTAGGACTTTTAACATGACAGTCCAAGATGATGTGGCCTCTAAAGAAGTGGTATCAGGTATTATCTCAATCAACAATATTAATGCTTATGTACTTTTCGATTCGGGTGTTACCTGTTCTTTCGTATCTTAAGAGTTTGCTAGAAAATTAAATTTACCTCAAGAAGAATTAGGTTGTCCTTTAAATACATAAGTGGAAAATAAAGATGTGATCCTCATAGAAGATTTACATCGAAACTGTTACGTAAACATTAGGGGACACCAGTTAAAGGTGGATTTAATTTCAATCAGATTAGGTGAATTTGACGTTATCCTAGGAATGGATTGGCTGCACTGGAATGGGGTGTTCATTGACTGCCAGAAGAAATGTGTAAACCTTTAGTCCTCGAACCGGTCTAAGGTAGTATTTTATGGTAGCACATCGCCGAGACAGTCTTGTTGTTTGACAATGATGCAGGCCAAGAAACTATTAAAAAAACGATGTGTAGGCTATTTAGCGCATTTAGTTGATACCCAGATAGTGGGAACATAAATTAATAAGATACCATAGTGCAAGAATTTTTAGACATATTTCCAAACTAGTTATCAGGTCTTCCATCGGACCGAGAAATTGAATTTACGATTGATCTTGTACCAGGAACGATGCCGATTTTTAAGGCTCCATATCGCATGGCGTCGGTAGAGATAAATGAGTTAATAATTCAGTTATAAGAATTGCTAGACAAAGGTTACATTCAGCTGAGTGTGTCTCCGTGGGGGGCACCAGTTCTATTCGTAAAGAAGAAATATGGGTCATTGTGATTCTTCATAGACTATAGAGAAATTGAATAAGGTCACAATTAAGAATAAGTGTCCTTTACCACGAATTGATGACCTATTTGATCAGTTGAAGGGATCAAGATACTTTTCCAAGATAGATCTGAGAACGGGTTACCATTAATTAAAAGTAAGAAAGGAAGATATGCCCAAGACGACCTTTAAGACGCGATATGAACACTATGAGTTTTTGGTAATGTCGTTTGGACCAACAAACGCACCAGCAACATTCATAGATTTAATGAATAGAATATTTAAGCTGTATTTGGATAAGTTCGTTGTGGTTTTCATTGACGATATTTTAATTTACTCCAAGATCCAAGAAGAACACTTAAACCATCTAAAGTTAGTATTGAAAATATTGAGAAGGGAGAAGCTATACGCCAAAATTTCAAAGTGTGAGTTCTGGATGGAAAAGGTCCAATTTTTGGGACATGTGATAGATAAAGAAAGAATATCAGTGGATCCAACAAAGGTAGAAGTTGTGATTAATTGGGAATAGCGAAAGACTCCTACCGAGGTATATAGCTTTTTAGGGTTAGCAGGGTATTATTGGAGGTTCATTAAAGACTTTTCTAAGATAGTAACCCCGTTAACCAATTTAACAAGAACAACCGTAAAGTTTGTTTAGACGGATAAGTGCGAATCAAGTTTTCTAGAACTAAAGAAGAGATTGAGTGAAGCGCCCGTGTTAGCTTTACCGGACAACATCGGAGGATTCGTGGTGTATAGTGACGCGTCGTACAAAGGACTCGGATGTGTATTAGTGCAAAATGGAAAGGTTATTGCATATGCATCAAGACAGGTAAAAGATTACGAGAAAGGGTATCCGACCCACGATTTGGAGTTAGCGGTGGTGGTGTTTGCTTTAAAGATTTGGAGACATTATCTCTATGGGGAGAAATACGAAATATATACGGACCCCAAGAGTCTGAAGTACATATTTACACAGAAAGAACTAAACATGAGGTATAGAAGGTGGTTGGAGCTGATCAAGGATTACAATTACGAAATTTTGTATCACCCAAGGAAGACAAATGTGGTGGCGGATACTTTAAGCAGAAAGGGAAAGGAGAAGTTATCTTTGCTAACGGCCCAAGAGAAGTTGATCGAGGAGATGGAAAGGATGGAGATAGAGGTAAAAGGATCAAAGGAGTCGGGAGGAAAGTTATTTGTGATGAAAGTTCGACCGACATTGTTAAATAAAAAATAAATGAGGCACAGGAAAAGGACGAGGAGTGTGATACAATAAAAAGGAGAATACTAGAAAATGAGGAGGGGAAGTTCAAGGTGGATAAAGAAGGAATACTGAGATTCAAAGTACGAGTATGGGTTCCCTTAGTATTAGCATTGAGGGAGGAAATTCTACATGAAGCACATAATTCGACCTATTCCGTGTACCCTGGGAGTATAAAGATGTATCAAGATCTTTGTCAACACTTTTGGTGGCCCAACTTGAAGTGGAAAGTTGCGGAGTGCATTAGCAGGTGTCTAACTTGCCAAAGAGTCAAAGCAGAGCATCAGAGGCTGAGCGATTTGCTACAACCATTAGAAATTCTAGAATAAAAATGGGAGCACATCACAATGGATTTTGTGGTGGGATTGTCAATCACTCCGAAAGGTTATGATGCGATATGGGTTATTGTGGACAGGCTGATGAAATCAGCACACTTTCTGTCGATAAAGGTTCAGTTTAATTTAAATCAGTTGGCAAAGCTCTATAAAAAGGAGATTGTGGTAAGGCATGGAGTACCAGTGTCAATTGTGTCAGACAGAGACCCACGTTTCTAATGGTAGGTCTGATTTAAAACTAGAATGTTATAAGAACTCAAGTTTTTCAACCGGGATAATATTGAACCTACAGGATCACACTACAAAAGAGAAATGTTTATTTAAGAAGTAAGTAGCATAATCATAAAAATAAATTAATTAATAAGGAGTACTCTTATTATAAGTAATTAAGTTCCTAAATGGTTTGAGAATTGTAGTTACTATAATTAATTAAAATTCAATTCCTAAAGAGTTTAGGATGGTTGGACAAATCTATAAATAAGAGAAGTCTTATTATGGATTTAGATTACTTACACAATTCTCTACATCTAAGAAATTGGAAGAGAGAAAAAACTAGGGTTAGCCATATTGGTTTGTAAAAATATGACATATATATAATCTAATTGTACAACACAACGGAAGCAAGCATAAATCATGTTTTAAATTTTTTACAAAATAAAATAAAAAAATAGGATCTTTCTTATGCAAACTATTATTAATTGAGCAAGGATAAACATATATACATTTATAGTTTCAATTTTTGAACAGCTATCAGTTCACCTCCCTTTAATCATCTGCCTTCTTCTTCTAAACCACCGATTAGAATCTTTAGATCAAAATTAGTTACCCAAGTGGGTAGCTCTAGAAGTGATCCACCAAAAAAAAATATGAATGAAAGAAGTAATTTTAGTTTCTCCAAATTATGGGTGGCTAGCCCTAATGCTCTCTCTCTCTCTCTCTCTCTCTCTCTCTCTCTCTCTCTCTTAAATGTAGATAATTATATGAAGTATTCTCCAATACTCTAACAAAGTGAGTGACCTTAATCTATCATAAGGCTCCTCCTTATATAGAGAAACTCTTTCTCCTAAACTATTTAGGATTAGGGTTTTAATTTAATTCTCAATTAGATTGAGAATTAAATTAATTATTATAATAATTATAATTTCTAAACTATTTAAGAACTTAATTATTCATAATAATACTACTATTTATTAATTAATTTCTAAACCATTTACGAAATAAATAATAATAAGACTTCTCTTATTAATTTATAATTAGTATTTCTAAAATACTAAATTATAAATATTAAGCTATTTAATTTATTCTATCATCATAGTACAAATTAAATATTATTAATTATTATTACAATTATACCACTTACTTATTGAATAAATTTTTTTTTTTTTTTTTGCGGTGTGACTTCTTAGGTTCTCCATATTATATAAGTTGTAGAATAAATAAATTAAACTATTTAATTTATTTAAATAAATAATATTTATTTCACAATAAGGGTAAGTTTTCTTAACGATCAACGAATTTTCAGATAATATAGATTTTAACATTTAATCACAAAAGAATCTATTCAGTGAATAATTATCGTGCAATTCAGTCATTTACAATATTTTACTTGATTCAAATCAGATGCATGCATGCATGCATGCATGTATAGGACTAGTATGAGTATCATTTAAGGTAGTACCATCGATCCACACCTAACACTACACCACATGGCTGCACAAAATAGCATTCATAGTACTACTGCTGCTGCTTTATGAAATTGGATTAAGAATTTATGGTTGGCAAACCCAAAACTGCCATTATCTGCCATTATTACTAGTAATTATTACTCAACCATATATCTGCGTCTTAAGTTTGAATTGTAAAGATGTATCTTTGAAATTGTTTGTAAGACTTTGGAGAACTTATGAGTGATCATTTAAAAGGAGAGACTTTTATATACCAATACAATATTCTTTGGAATCAATATACGTACACACACACACACACACACACATATATATATATATATATATATATATATATATATATATATATTATTTAATTTCTATCAGAAAGTAATGTAATCATTCAATATTGTGGCATGACACCTTAATTATAATTTGAAATAAATAATAATAATTACAAGAATGTATGACAAAAGAAAAAGAAGGGAGTAATAAAACAGACAGAATGTCTAGGCGGACCGGCCAATTGGACAGGAAAATTGGACCGGTCCCCTTTTTTCCCATGTTTCCTTGGTTTTTTTTTTTTTTTTTTTTTTTTGGTATATATCCAAACATATTTATATTATGAATTTTAAAAAAAAAAAAAAAATCAAAAAAATTAGGTATAATTTGGATATATATCAAAAAAATGGTTATATGGGCCCATACAACCATTTTTTTGATATATATCCAAATTATACCTATTTTTTTTGGATTTTTAATTTTTTTTTTTTAAAAATCCATAGTATAAATATGTTTGGATATATACAAAAAAAAAAAAAAAAAAAAAACTAAGGGAACATGAAAATGTCCAATTTTCATGTCCAATTTTCATGTCCATGTAGAACTACTCTAAAACAGAGGAGGAAAAAGTGAAGCTGTATGACTTGTCATTCGTCTCATTTGAGGACAGAAAAACCGAATAGACTATCGTAGGTAAGCACATTTTGATTTCCATGTTCTCTCTTTTGTAGCTACCTAGCGAGCTAGCTGTAACAATTGTTTGTTTCCAAATTCATTCAACAAATATAAGATATGAAATTTCTAACTTAATAATTGTAGCACGCCCACGTGGATGCATGACCCATATGATCATGATTAATGATATTGACCAACTACGCACCGTCTTAATTTATTAATTGTAAATTTTATTTATTGTCGTGGATGGTAAAGTGAGTCCTATCCAAACCGGCACATGTAACTGGGGGGAGTCAGCAGTAATAGTACATGTTTAGTCATTATCTTGATGTATACTGACATAGAGAATTTTTAAAAGTAGCGGTTAATTTTTTGTTTCTTCCTTAATGATATAGAAAAAAAAATAATTATATATTTAATATTTTTATATATAATTCTCTCATATAAAAATAGAATCTATACTATTTTATATGTGAGATGATTATTTAAAATTTTTAAATATGCGTTTGGTGATTCGGTAGTCTAAAAGTTTTTGTTTTGTTTTGTATTTTTTTTTTTTTTATCATTGCTTAATTTTTGGTAACAATAAATACATTTTATCTTTAATAGTAAATGTGTACTCAAATTTTGTGAAAAAATTAACTTTTAAGCTGTTGAGTTATCTTTTGAGAATATTAAAATTTATGACAAAGAAGACATGAAAATACTAAAAATAAAAAATAAAATTTCTTAAGCTACTAAGTCACCAAATTTAGATTACTGAGTTGACTCGAGACCAACTAAAATAAATCTATAATTGTCTTGTTATATTTTGCTATAGAAAAGTCATTTTTCAAGAATATCAAAAAAAAATTGTTAATAAATTGTAAGTTGACATCAAGACACGTACTTTCAAAATTTGATCATAATTATTGAATTCAGGAAGTTAATTTGAAATATTTTCAAATTTAAAATTGAAATAATTTATTAAAAATTATAAAACAATAAAACTTAAAATGAATAATAATTTTTAAATAATTTAAAATATTCATCATTATATTTATTAAAATTAAATAAATTTATATCAATTTTAAATTTAAAAATCTATTAAATTAATTTTAAATAATTAATAATGATCGGAGAGATTTCCTCTCCCCCCCCCCCCCCCCCCTTCTCCCCTTCTCCCCTCTCCCCTATATTCCTTTGAACAAACATAACTAGTTGGAGTACAGCCATGTGGATGCATAGTGGTGCACAAATGAGTTGTGGCTCGGCCTAGAGGCCACGAATAAGCCGCATTTTTTGGCTCAGATTTAGCCTGGTTATGCTTGCTAACAAGCCCCGCTTGCCTTGAGGCCTAGCCTGGCCTGAGGCCCGACCTGTCAATTTTCTTTATTTTCTACTTCAATTCTCCTATTACAGACGAAAACTTTCTCTTTGTGACAACTCATTCAATAAACCAAGCAAAATTGGCGTCTTTTAATACGTTCATTTATAAATGTTTGTTTATATACAAATAAAGAAATTCGTGAAAACACATTAGGTAGTGTAATATATAAGAATTTTTTTTACCTAGCTAGCAAGCTACACTTTTTGCAGACATTTCATTCCATCTTCATTTTAATAAATACATATCGTAAAAATTAGAAAGTCATTTGTAAAATAATAATAATAATAATAAAAGATACTTTTCATAAAAACATAATTTTTTTATACTATTAATAATAGTATAAAATAATATAATATCTTTAAAATTATACAATATTTTTATTCATTATTATAATTTGTAAGTTGTAATACATTACTTTTAATTAATACCTTAATTAAGTTTAAAATTTTAATTAGAGTTTTTATAATATTTAAAATTACTAAAAAAAATTAAATGGACTGGATCGGACTAGCCTGTAGATCTCATTAGGCCCCCTTTTTTAAGCACTAAGTCCGCCTTGGCCTGACCTGCATTCCGAAAGTCAAAGACCTGATCCAATCTGATCAACGGCCAAGACCTATTGTGCATCACTATGGATGCATGACCTCTATACCAATAATTGAAATTCACCTAACTAGTTGTAGTATGACCATGTGGATGCATGATCCATTTACCAATTACCAACCATTGGAATTGACTTAACTGACTAAACATCTTTTGAATTTATTAATTTTAAATTTTATTTATTTTTGTGGAAGGTCAAATGGGTCTCCAGCAAATGGCGTTAAATCATTTTTTTTAATCATTGTACTCGATTTTAATTTATAAATATATCATTGAACTGATTTTTTTTATAATCGCATCACCGTATTGAATTTCTTTTACAAAATTTGAAGTTTTTGTGACGATCCAAAATCCGGGTTCCATAACCTCGGGTTTGATTCTCACTGATCAATACATTACTAGTAATTAAATACATACATTGTATTTAAACTTAGCGGAATAATACATATTGGTTCCTTACAAAAAGGTTACAATACCAGGGTATATTAATCTTAACAGGAACAATTCCTATTATAAGGAATTATAAAAGATTTATCAACAGTAAATACATATTTAAACATCTAATTAGCGTGCATAAGGTAACTTAAGCTCTGACTTTTCCTTTTTCCTTATCCTTCTTTGAGCAGTCAGGTTTATCTGAAAAATGGTTCATGATATAGCAAGAATGAACAACTAGTTTGCTCAGTAAGTTAAGAACAATCATAGACATTTATTATATCATGAATGAATGAGAAATGTCATCAATGGTTTCAACAATAGGTATAACAATTGTGAATGAAACAAGGCTCAAATTTTATTAAACAGAATATTTGAATCTTAAAATGCTGAGTAGCCACTAAGGACCCTGAACTAACGAGGGTATAATAGAGTTTCCTCTGACCCTTTCAGTAGTTTTGGTTTTCAAGGGGATCAGCCTATTCAACCCGCTGTATATGCATTACATTTAGTCAACTGACGCCAACGTTGGTTTCCCTATATAAAATTCCCTAATTTAAGGTTGTTCAATTCTCAGACTTAATATAAGAAATCCGCACCCAACAATAGTTTGGATAAACTTTTAAAAGTATTCAAGTTATGGAATTTAGAAACGCAATGTCTAGCTGAACTATTAGCTTTAGACATTTTTAATACAGTTCATGAATCAAAAACTAATAAGCTTCAAATGCACTAAGTGCGATTTTATAAACAATATGGATGTGGGATAATTTTAAATAATTAAACCACTTCAAGCTCTAACAATAAATACAAGTATATAAACTTGTTCAATAATAATTGAGTAGGGTTAGAGAACTTGCAATAATAAATACAAATTAGGGTTAAAGGAAACTTGCAATGTAAATTACAGGTTAAGTTAAGAAAACTTGTCTTGTTTGCGACGTACAACTAACAAATTCAACTAATTCCCTTTGAATAGACCTAACAATTTAATCACATTGATCTTTAAATTAGTGTCATATACACGTAGGTATGATGACCTTTATAACTCTTACAAACCACATAATTTATTATTTATGGATAATTAAACACTTACGAAATATTATCACTACCTGATAATATTTCAAACACAAAGAACCTATATTAACTATTTAATATAGTTCATGCAATCGTCTAATATTATTAACAATTTAATAATATTTTATTGACATTGTAGTATTATTCATCATTTAATAATACCTTATAAATTTTTTAAGATTAACTAATATTATTAATCATTTAATAATATTTTATTAATTATCTAACAGTATTAATCATTTAATAATATGTTATTAAGTATATAATATTATTAATCATTTAATAATATTTTATTAAGTATTTAATATTATTAATCATTTAATAATATTTTATTAATTATCTAATATTATTACTCATTTAATAATATTTTATTGACTTTAAAATATTATTATGCACTTAATAAGATTTTAATAATTTTCTAATATTATTATTTATTTAATAATATTTTATTACCTTTATTATATTATTATTTCAATAATAATATTTATACACCTTTAAATCATTAAATCAATTATTTATATATTTAAAAATATATTTATTAAGTCCAAAAATACTAAAATGATTTTTGGAACATTTTTCATTTTCTGACCCGACCCGACCCGGTTCGGTTTTAAATATTTTTTCGAGAACAGTGCACATTGTCGCGGCGCAGTGATTAACACTGTAACACGGCGCCCCAGCGCTGTACTGCAGAATGTTGCCCACTATTGATTTTTTTGACAGTTTTGATACTTTTTGATCAAACATTGATAAAATGAAATATACACATCCAAATAACACCAAATCAGTGTTGATGTGTTCCTAACTTCTTGTTTTACAATATTCCATGATTCGATCGTCTTTTTGAAAATGTTTTACACGAAATTTACGGATCGAACCATTTATGGTTTAAAAACGACATCATTTGCGGTAAAAGCTATAACTTCTTTGTTATTCAATATTTTTGAAAAGTTCCAAAAGGGTTTTTATTTAAAACTCATAGATCTAGTTTTCTATCCATAAAAATCCAATTTTCGATTTGTACATTTCAAAATACAACATTAAACATAACATGTATCGTTATGATTTTACCGGTAAAACGTGTTACGAACATTTCTACAACTTTTATGCATTTTTCAAATACCAAATCATGTTATAAACACATAGAACTATGAATATACATATATTACATAGTTAAATACTTCTAGACTAGCAAAATGAGTTTTGATCGGTTAAAAATAGATTTTAACCGTTCAAAATCATTCTAGATTACAAAAATAAAATTTAAGAAGAGATAGAGCACTTTTAAACCTTGAGGTCTTCAATGCTCTTCTTCTTCTCCTACCAAAGTATGTTATGAGATTGTCGAACATCCACCAAGCACTAGCTCTAGCTTTTTCTCTCAATACTTAGGTGTTTTCTCTCAATACTTAGGTATTTTTCTTTCTAGCGAAGCTTCAAATGAACTAACAACCAAACCAAGTGTGTGGAGTGTGACGACCCCAAATCCGGGTTCTTTAACCTCAGGTTTAGTTCTCACCGTACAATACTTAACAACAATGAAATATATAAATTGTATTCAAATTTTGCGGAATAATATAAAAGGTTCCTTAACAAAAGACTACACTTCCCAAGGTCTATTAACCTTAATCTTAATCATTACATATCTTAAGGGAAATACAAAAGATTTACAAAGTAATTACATAACAGTAATTTAAACTAGCATGCATCTACTAAACTACGCATTTGCTTTCCCCTTGCCTTTGTCTGACTTAGAGCAGTCGGGCTTAGCTGAAATATAGTCATGATATAGCAAGAATGAGCAACTAAATGACTCAGCAAGTTTATAAACAACAACATACGATATATCATGATGAAGGGAAATAACTTCAAGGTTTTCAACAATAACAATTGTGGAAGATATCAAGAATCAATGTTCAATATAAGAATAGATTGATTCTTTACAGTTGAGTGGTCTTTAATGACCGTTAACTACTACTAAGGTAGAACAGACATACAATCTCTGACACCTTGTTAAAAATAACGGGACACTTGAGGGGATCAGTCCTTTCATGTCCTATGTATATGCATAACATTTAGTTTTCTTGCGCAAATTCGGTTACCCGACAATATAAAAATCCCCTTTAACTAGGGTTGTTCTTTCTCAGTCTTACTATAAGAATCCGCATCAGCTAATGGTTTAGATAAACTTTTAAAATATTCAATTAGATGAATTTAAACATGCATTTGTCTAGCCGAAACAATTAGCTTAGACATTCTTAAATAGTTCGTAAATTACTGAACTATAACATTTGCAAAGGCACTATGTGCGAATACAATACAATAATGATGTGGAGTAATTTTCGATAATTAATTCACTCAAAGTTTTGTCAAATAACTACGAGTGTAGATACTTGCTCAACAATAATTGAATTGCTCAATGTAAATAAGATTGAAGAATACTTGCAACAATAAATACAAGTTAGGGTTAAGAAGAAACTTGCAACGTAAATTACAAGTTAAGTTAAGAAAACTTGCCTCGTGCGTCGTCTACGGCTAACCAACTTAATTTAACAATCCTTGAACGAACCTAACAATTAAATCAGTTTGATCTTAAATTAGTATCATATACTTGTAAGTATCATGAGCTTTATAACCTTACGAACCACATAATTTATTAATTATGGGTAACTAAACACTTGAGAAATATTATCACTACTTGATAATATTTCAAACACAAAGAACCTATATTAACTATTTAATATAGTTCATGCAATTGTCTAATATTATTAACAATTGAATAATATTTTATTAACATTGTAGTATTATTCATCATTTAATAATACCTTATAAATCTTTTAAGATTATCTAATATTATTAATCATTTAATAATATTTTATTACACTTCTAATATTATTAATCGTTTAATAATATTTTATTAAGTATATAATATTATTAACCATTTAATAATATTTTATTAAGTATCTAATATTATTAATCATTTAATAATATTTTATTAACTTTATAATATTATTATACACTTAATAATATTTTAATAATTTTTCAATATTATTATTTATTTAATAATATTTTATTACCTTTATTATATTATTATTTCAATAATAATATTTATACACCTTTAAATCATTAAATCAATTATATATATATTTAAAAATATATTTATTAAGTCCAAAAATACTAAAATGATTTTTGGAACGTTTTTCATTTTCTGACCCGAACCAGACCCGACTGACTCGGCCCGACCCGACCGAGTTCGAATTTTATTATTTTTCTGAAAACAGTGCACTGCGGCGCGGCGCAGTGATTAACACTGCAACACGGCGCCTCGGCGCTGTACTGAAGAATGTGCTCACTTTTTGATTTTTTTGACAGTTTTGATACTCTTTGATCAAATATTGATAAAATGAAATCTACACATCCAAATAATACCAAATAAGTGTTGACGTATTCCTAACTTCTTGTTTTACAATATTCCATGGTTCGATTGTCTTTTTGAAAACGTTTTACACGAAATTTACGGATCGAACAACTTAGGGTTTAAAAACGACATCTTTTGTGGTAAAAGTTATAACTTCTTTGTTATTCAATATTTTTTAAAGGTTAAAAAAGGGTTTTTCTTTAAAACTCATAGATCTAGCTTTCTAGCCATAAAAATCCAATTTCCGATTTGTACATTTGAAAATACAACATTAAACATAACATGTATCGTTAGGGTTTTACCAGTAAAACGTGTTACGAATATTTCTACAACTTTTATGCATTTCTCACATACCAAATCATGTTATAAACACATAGAGCTATGAATATACATGTATTACATAGTTAAATACATCTAGACTAGCAAAATGAGTTTTAATCGGTTAAAAATAGATTTTAACCGTTCAAAATCATTCTAGACTACAAAAAATGAATTTTAAGAAGAGATAGAGCACTTTTAAACCTTTGGGTTTTATTTGCTCTTCTTCTCCTTCTACCGAAGTACGTTTTGTAGCTAGTAGACATTCACCAAGGCCTTCCTCTAGCTTTTTCACTCAACACCTAAGTGTATCTTCCTTTTTCTCTAGAAAATGCTCTCACTTCCTCTCTTTTATGCTCTAGCAAATGAACCAACAAGCTTGGCTTAATGGTGGAGCATCATATATATAGCCAAGCTAAGCCTTCATTAACATATCTAATTCACCAATGTTGGTGAAATTAAAGCCTAAGTATGCTTACTATTTGATGGATGGACAAGGTGAGTGACATGTTGATTGACTAGGGTTGTTGAGCTACTATGACAAGGAGTGATTTAGAAGCAATGAAACAAATCAAGCAACCCCCATGTGGGTCCCCTAATGGCCGGCCAAATGGTCATTTGTTGGCTAATTTTGCTTTAATTTTTGCTACATAAATGTGCATATATATATATATATATATATATATATATATATATATATACATGTATTCAATTGTTGGCCAATTTTGACTTCCTATTGGGCTCTATGTTGGACTTAGGGATTAAATATATTGGGCTCATTTATTGCATTGGTTTGGGCTCAATTTAAATAACACATTGGGCTTACATTAAATATTATAGGTTACATTTAATTAAATAAAGCATTAGACTTGTTTAATTAATTATATGGACTAGTAATTAAATTAATTACATGGGCTACTAGGTTAATAGCTTTGACCTAGTTTATCATCTCATTTGGATTTAAAATATAATCCAATTAGATTTGCTTTAATTAATTATACACCTTGCTTTAATTTTTTAAATAAATATACGCATACACAAGTACATTTATTTAATTATCTAAAGTACAATTAATTAATACAAAAAGTTTAAATTCATTGCTAAATATTTATTAAGTATATTTACAATGACTAATGAAATTCGTGATCATTACATTCTCCCCCCTCCCCCCCTTATAAGAATTCCGTCCTCGGAATTACAAATTTAAACTACTCAAAAAGATTCGAATAGTTAGCCCTCATCTTTTCTTCAAGCTCCCACGTAGCTTCCTCAGCGTTGTGGTTCCTTCAAAGGATTTTGACAGAATGTATAACCTTATTCCGTAATTTCTGCTCTTTCCTATCTAGGATCTGGACAGGAATTTCCTCATACGATAAGTCTTTCTCGACTTGTATTGACTCATAGGATATGACATGTTTTTAGTCTGGCTTGTATGGTCGCAACACTGATACGTGAAACACATTGTGAATATGCTCCAGTTCAGGAGGTAAAGCTACCCCGTACGCCACTTCACCCACTCTCTTTAATATCTCGAACGGTCCTATGAACCTCGGACTCAGCTTCCCTTTCTTTCCAAATCGGATCTTCCCCTTCTAGGGAGATACCTTCATGAACACAAAACTCCCAACTTCGAAGTCTTGCTTTTGTCGATGTAAATCGGCGTACTTCTTTTGACGGTCCTGAGATGATACTAACCGAACTTTTATTACATTGATAATTTCTACAGTCTATTGAACCAATTCTGGTCCCAACAGTCGTCGTTCCCCTACCTCATCCCAACATAGAGGTGTTCTGCATTTTCTTCCGTACAATGCTTCGTAAGGCGGCATGTCTATGTTTGCATGATAACTGTTGTTGTATGCAAACTCAACTAGTGGTAGATGGTTTTCCCAACTCTCCTTGAAATCCATCACGCAGGCCCTGAGCATATCTTCCAATGTCTGTATTGTTCTTTCACTTTGCCCATCTGTCTGCGGATGATACGTTGTACTCATTCTCAACTGTGTCCCCAATTTCTCCTGAAGACTTCTCCAAATTTTTGACGTGAAGCACGGATCTCTGTTTGACACAATCGATACCGACACCCCATGTCTCAAAACTATCTCCTTAATGTACAGTTTAGCCAATTGATCCAAACTAAACTTAATCTTGATCGGCAAAAAGTGCGCTGATTTTGTTAGTCGATCCACAATCACCCATATCGCGTCATATCCCTTTTGTATTGCTGGAAGTCCTACCACAAAATCCATTGTGATATGCTCCCATTTCCACTCAGGAATTTCTAACGGCTGTAGTAATGCACTTAGTCTCTGATGTTCAGCATTTACCCTTTGACAAGTTAGGCATCGGCTGACACATTCTGCAACCTCCCTTTTTAAATTCGGCCACAAAAAATGCTGACGCAAATCTTGATACATCTTTGTACTCCCCGGATGTATCGAGTATCTCGTACTGTGGGCTTCTTGCAAAATCTCCTCTCGTAGTTCAGGCACTAGTGATACCCAAACACGATTTTCAAACCTTAGCAATCCCATGCTATCCTCCTTAAATTTGACCTCTTCTCCTTCGGTCATTCTCATCATGATTCTGACACATTCTTCATCTTTGTCTTGAGTCTCTTTCACCCTATCTAACAGGGTTGGGCTTGCTTCCACTTCCATTGACTCATTTGGATTTCTCACCTCCAACTCCATTCGAGCCATCTCTTGAACCAATTGTTCCTGATCTGTCAATATAAACAATTTCTCCCTGCTCTTTCTACTTAGAGCATCTACTACTACGTTGGCCTTACCGGGATGGTATAGAATTTCACAATCGTAGTCTTTGATCAATTCTAACCATCTCTGTTGCCTCATATTCAACTCCTTCTGTGTGAAGATATACTTCAGACTCTTATGGTCTGTGAATATCTCACATTTCTCTCCATACAAATAATTTCTCCAAATTTTAAGGGCAAACACTACCGTTGCTAGTTCCAAGTCGTGGGTAGGGTATCCCTTCTCGTAATCCTTCAACTGTTTGGACGTATACGCAACGACCTTGCCGTTTTGCACAAGCACACAGTCAAGTCCCTTGTGCGATGCATCACTGTAGACTGTAAAATCTCTTGTATCGTCCGGTAAAGTCAATACAGGTGCTTCACTAAGTCTTTTCTTTAGCTCCTAAAAACTTTCCTCACACTTCTCCGTCCATACATATTTCACCGTCTTCCTTGTTAAATTGGTTAATGGTGTTCCTATCTTTGAAAAATCTTGAATGAATCTCTGATAGTAACCCGCTAACCCTAAGAAACTTCTAACCTCCGTTGGCGTCCTTGGTTGTTCCCAATTCATCACCGCTTCAACGTTTGCCGGATCCACTGAAACTCCCTCCTTGTCAATAACATGACCTAAAAATTGAACTCTCTCCAACCAGAATTCACACTTCGAAAACTTAGCGTACAACTGCTCCTTCCGTAAAATCTCCAACATCAATCTTAGGTGTTCAGCATGCTCCTCCTCCGTTTTAGAGTAAACCAAAATATCGTCAATGAACACAACAACAAATTTATCCAAGTACTGCTTGAATATTTTGTTCATCATGTCCATAAATGCGGCTGGCGCATTCGTTAGTCCAAACGACATCACCAGAAACTCATAATGCCCATATCGAGTTCTGAATGCCGTCTTGAGTACATCCTCCTTCCTGACTTTCAACTGATGATAACCAGTCCTCAAGTCAATATTTGAAAAGTACTTCGCCCCTTTCAATTGATCGAAGAGATCGTCAATTCGTGGCAACGGGTACTTGTTCTTAATTGTTACCTTATTTAGCTCCCTATAATCCATACATAGTCTCATCGATCCATCATTCTTCTTTACAAACAACACAGGTGCTCCCCATGGAGAAACACTTGGTTGAATGTACTTATTATCCAACAACTCCTGTAGTTGAATCATTAACTCCTTCATTTCTACTGGAGCCATCCATATACTACGTGAGCCAAATACCCTACACAACCTTTCTTCAACAATTTCTTGGCCTGCATCATCGTCAGACGTGTTGATTGTCTAGACGACTTGTTGCCATAAAATACGACCTAAAACTTGTTCGGCGTCTTAAGGTGTATACATTTCTTTTTACAATCAATTACCGCTCCGTGGTTAAACAACCAATCCATTCCAAGTATAACGTCAAACTCCCCCAAACGTATCAGAATTAAATTCACATTCAGTTTCTGACCCCTGATTTCAGCACAACAATTTCTATGTATATACTCTACAGGAATCACTTTTTTATTTGCAACTTTTATGTTCATTGGGTTATCTAATTTTTCTCTAGGCAATTCTAACCGTCTAGCGAATTCATCAGACGCAAATGAAGAGGTAGCACCCGAATCAAACAATACATATACATTTATATCATTGATCGGAATAATACCTGACACTACGTCTTTTGATTCAACGGCGTCCTGCACCGTCATATTGAAAGTCGGTGCCGTTGGTTTGTTCTGTGGCACCGGGCCTCCAATGGTAAGCTTGTTGTTATTGTTTCCCTTATAGCCCGAACTCCCTCCGGTATTCTTTCTCTTTGGACAATCCTTCAACTGATGGTTCATTGCTCCACATGAGAAACAACCCTTCCTCTTAGGCGTGGGACAATTGGGAGCGATGTGCCCCTCTTGCCCATAGTTGTAGCAGACATTCTTTCCCCTCATACATTCTCTCGCGTGATTCTTCTCGCAGTTACTGCACTTGTTGCCTTTCTTCTGTTCACTTCCTTGGGGTGTCCCCGAACTGTTGTTACTGTTGTTCCAGTTGCGCTTGTTCAAGTTACTGCCCCCACTGCTATTACTTTCTCGGTTTCCCCCATCGTTTCTCTTCTTGTCACGTTCCTCGTTATGTTTGTTGAGGGCCTCATTTCCCTCTTCAGCTATTATAGATTTCTCCAGCAACGTTGCGAAGTTGGTAATCTGAAGAACAGCGACCTTACTGTAAACCCACGGTTTCAGCCCCTATTCAAACCTCCTTGATCTCCTTGCTTCAGTGTCCACCTGGTGTGGAACAAATCTTTCCAATTCGTTGAACTTGGCGGCATAGTCAGATACTGTCATACTACCCTGTTTAAGTTCCAGGAATTTGACTTCCATCTTGGCCTGTGTACTCTCTGGGAAGTAGTTCTCCAGGAACACTTCCTTGAATTGCGCCCACGCGATCGTTCCCTCCCCTGCTCTACTCTTATTGGCTTTCCACCAATGGCTGACCTCTTCTTTCATCATAAAGGTAGCAAATGAGGTCATCTGCTCCTCCGCGATTCGTGTGACCTCGAAGACTTTTTTCATCTCCTTTAACCAGGTCTGTGCTTCTATAGGATCCGTGGTCCCTCTGAATTCGGGTGGTCCTATCAGTTTGAAATCCTTAAAGCTGGCTAGTGGAGCGGCATTGTTTGGTGCTCCAGCAGCTTCTGCGTTGCGTCCGCGGAATGCTCCCATTAGCATTTCCACAAACTCTTGGATTGGGTTTTGCGGTACCCCTCCTGCGTTAACTGACTCTTCAGGTGGTGGTGGGGGTAATCGTTGATTTCTTCTCTGTGCCGGCATTTTCTGTATAAAGAAAATTTAAATTTATTAAAGTTGTTTCAATTTTTTTACTCTCGTTTTGTAGCTTAAGTAACTAAAGCACAAATAATCATCTCGACACATATAAACATAAACGGAAATGCATTTATATTCATATGCTAAAACACAGTGTATAACACTTTTACATCATAAGCATACTGCTATAAACGCTATTAACCCCGACTATTAAAACAAAAGACGGGATCTAACATAAACATATCCCACAACTTCATAGAGTTGGGATTTACAACATACTAACCCTCTATCAACCAAAAGTTGGGTTTCTACTGTATCTATGTACATACAACATAAATAAAGAAAATAATACAACTAACAGCGCATCCCTCGATGAACAACATCGTAGTACTCCTCATCTCCGATAGCCCTGACCACGCCCTTACTAATGGTGTGCAAGGTTTGGCCCTCCTCAACAGGGTAATAGTGCACCCTACTCTGGAATCTACCAAAGGATGAGCGATAGACATAACTGAGCCTATATATCCTCACCTTCTTCTCCCTGACCTCGTCCTCCAGCTCTAGCATCTGCCCGTGAGCTGCATCCCTCTGGATCTCCATGTCCATTCTGTCCTCTATCGCCTCCTACCAGTGGGCACGGATGGCGGCTTTCTCTGCCTGAACCTGCTGAACCTTCAGCTCAGCCTCGGCTAACCTAGTCTCAGCCACTGCCAACTTAGCCTGCAGCTCCACATCCTGATCTACGAGCTGATGAGTTAGCACTGCAAAGTACTCCACCGAATCCTCGTACCCCTGTACCTGATCCTCCAGTCCTATAATCCTCTCTTTCAGCTCTGTGTTCTCGCTAGAGAACTGGTAAGTTACATCCTTGTACTGATCCTCCATATGTTGGTGGGTCAGATTCTGCTCCTCTAAATGCTGAACCCTTGCCTCTAGCTCCTCATTTCTATTAGTCAATCCCTCTATGATGTCAGCGGCAGTAATGCCCATGCCATCAGCTGACTCATCCTCCTTGGACTCATCAGACTCTGCCTCCTCCTCACTATAAAGCCTCATCACACCGCCCCAGACGGGCTCCACGTGATCTCCCTCCACAGGATATGACTCTGGCTCCTCAACCGGTGCAGCCACTCGTGGCTGTGCGGTATCCATATGGATATCCGTATAAATCACCTCATCCACAGCAGTACTCGACTGTCCTATCTCCGTCATCCTATAATCACATAAATAACACATGTTAGTACAACAATAAAATATATTCATTGATGGAATGAAATGATACTTTATCATGTACATCTCGGCTCGATGGATTTTCTCAATCCATCTCCAAAAATACTCAACATGATGAATCTCTCCGATTCATCTCCTAACGCACTCGATATGAGTTTAGTACTAAGGTTATAACCTAGGTTTCGCAATCCTAGCGTTTCTAACCTACAGCTCTGATACCAACTTGTGACGACCCCAAATCCGGGTTCTTTAACCTCGGGTTTGGTTCTCACTGTACAATACTTAACAACAATGAAATACATAAATTGTATTCCAACTTCGCGGAATAATACAAAATGTTGCTTAACAAAAGGCTACACTTCCCAAGGTCTATTAACCTTAATCTTAATTATTACATATCTTAAGGAAAATACAAAAGATTTACAAAGTAATTACATAATAGTAATTTAAACTAGCATGCATCTACTAAACTACACATTCACTTTCCCCTTGTCTTTGTCTGAATTAGAGCAGTCGGGCTTAGCTGAAATATAGTCATGATATAGCAAGAATGAGCAACTAAATGACTCAACAAGTTTATAAACAATAACATACGATATATCATGATGAAGGAAAATAACTTCATGGTTTTCAACAATAACAATTATGAAAGATATCAAGAATCAATGTTCAATATAAAAATGGATTGACTCTTTACTGCTGAGTGGTCTTTAATGTCCGTGAACTACTACTAAGGTAGAACAGACATACAATGTCTGACACCTTGTTAAAAATAACGGGACACTTGAGGGGATCAATCCTCTCATGTTCTATGTATATGCATAACATTTAGTTTTTTTGCGCAAATTCGGTTACCCGACAATATAAAAATCCCCTTTAACTAGGGTTGTTCTTTCTCAGTCTTACTATAAGAATCCGCACAAGCCAATGGTTTGGATAAGCTTTTAAAATATTCAATTAGATAAATTTAAACATGCATTTGTCTAGTCGAAACAATTAGCTTAGACATTCTTAAACAGTTCGTAAATTATTGAACTATAACATTTGCAAAGGCACTATGTGCGAATACAATACAATAATGATGTGGAGTAATTTTCGATAATTAATTCACTCAAAGTTCTGTCAAATAACTACGAGTGTAGATACTTGCTCAATAATAATCGAATTGCTCAATGTAAATAAGGTTGAAGAATACTTGCAACAATAAATACAAGTTAGGGTTAAGAAGAAACTTGCAACGTAAATTACAAGTTAAGTTAAGAAAACTTGTCTCGTGCATCGTCTACGGCTAACAAACTTAATTTAACAATCATTGAACGGACCTAACAATTAAATCAGTTTGATCTTAAATTAGTATCATATACTTGTAAGTATCATGACCTTTATAACCTTACGAACCACATAATTTATTGATTATGGGTAATTAAACACTTAGAAAATATTATCACTACTTGATAATATTTCAAACACAAAAAACCTATATTAACTATTTAATATAGTTCATGCAATTATCTAATATTATTAACAATTGAATAATATTTTATTAACATTGTAGTATTATTTATCATTTAATAATACCTTATAAATCTTTTAAGATTATCTAATATTATTAATCATTTAATAATATTTTATTAACTATCTAATATTATTAATTATTTAATAATATTTTATTAGACTTCTAATATTATTAATCATTTAATAATATTTTATTAAGTATCTAATATTATTAACCATTTAATAATATTTTATTAAATATCTAATATTATTAATCATTTAATAACAATTGCCGATTCTTTTAGTTTTCTTTTTCAATAGAAAACCATCTTGACGTATACCGAACAACTTCATGTATTAAGCGAAGATATTTTACGTCATTTGGTGCGAAGATATTTCACGTCATTTGGTGCGTCTGTCTGCAGTATAATAGTATAAATAATTTATATATTAATATATATTTTGATAGTTCATAGTATTATATTTTTACATGTTAATAAATTTGTACAGTTAAATTATTAAATTGAGAATTAAATGATATTTTACTGAAAATAACTTAAAATGCCTTTTATTCGGCGTAATTTAGACACCCCTCTCTTAAGCAAACTAACTCCATAGTGTTCTGTCACTCATTTTCTCTCACCTCACTTGTAACCTGTGAATTACCGATCTGATCACTCCGAATTCACATCTATGGCTGAGAAGGTATACAAATTATCATCTCCTCTTGGCAATCTCAAGATTGTATCGATTTATTTATTCATTCCCTTTGATAACGATTTCGTTTTTACAAGTTGGCTTTCTGTTTTTCGCTTTGACCATTGCTCCACTTTTGGTAACAATGAATACATTGTATCTTTAATAGTAAATATGTGTTCAAAATTTGTGAAAAAGTTAAATTTTGAGTTGTTGAGTTATCTTTTGGGAATATTAAAATTTATGATCAAGAAAACATGAAAATAAAAAAATAAAATTTTGAGATACCGAGTCACCAAATTTAGATTACTGAGTTGACTCGAGACCAACTAAAATAAATTGATAGTTGTCTTGTTATATTTGCTATAGATAAGTCGTTTTTCAAGAATATAAAAAAATTTGTTTATAAATTATAAATTGTAAGTTGACATCCAGACATTTATAACATAAAAATAAAATAATACTTCATTTTTTTCAAATTATATGATAATTATTGACTTTTAAAAATTAATTTGAAATATTTTCAAATTTAAAATTGAGATAATTCATTAAAAATAATGAAATAATAAAACTTACACTGAATAATAATTTTTAAATAGTTTATAATATTTATTATTATATTTATTAAAATTAAAAAAATTAATATTAAATTTAAATTTTAAATAATTAATAATAATAAGAGAGATTCCCCCGACTAACATAACTAGTTGGAGTACGGCCATGTCGATGAATGACCTCTATACCAATAATTGAAATTGACCTAACCAGTTGTTGTACCCCCATCATGTGGATGCTTGAACTATATACCAATTACCAACCATTGGAATTGACCCAACTGACTACGCATCTTCTGAATTTATTAATTTTAAATTTTGTTTATTTTTGTGGAAGGTAAAATGGGTTTCCAGCAAATGTAAATGGGCGAGAGTCAAGGGTCAGCAACAACAGGACACCACGACCATTCAATTGGCGATTCTTCTAGTTTTTTTTTTAAGGACAAATTTACGAATATAATTTTGAAATATAAATTCAAACACAAATTCTATTTATATTATTAAAATATAGAGTCTGTCACGAATTTTCGCGGTAAACTTCATTTTTACTGGTGGAGATGAAGTTTGTGTTCTAAAATTTGTGCATTTAGACTTATTTTTCTTTCAATAGGTCACCATCTTGATGTATACTGACAACTTCATGTATTATACGATGAGATTTCATGTCTTTTGGCGCGTCTACAGTATAATAGTATAAATAATTTATATATAAGTATATATTTCGATAGTTCAAATTTTAATAATTTTTATTATTATAAAATTGCGATGCATAATTTCAAATTAAACGAAATTTTAAGTAATTTCATATTTTTACATGTTAATTATATTCATACAGTTAGATTATTAAATTAACAATAAAATTATATTGTACTCCTAAAATGCCTTTTATTTGGTGTAATTTAGACACCCCTCTTAAGCAAACTAACTCCATAGTGTTCTGTCACTCATTTTCTGTCACCTCACTTGTAACCTGTGAATTACCGATCTGATCACTCCGAATTCACATCTATGGCTGAGAAGGTATACAAATTATCATCTACCCTTGGCAATCTCAAGACTGTATCGATTTATTTATTCATTCCCTTTGATAACGATTTCGTTTTTACAAGTTGGCTTTCTGTTTTTCTCTTTGATCATTGGTCCACTTTTGGTAACAATGAATACATTGTATCTTTAATAGTAAATGTGTATTCAAAATTTGTGAAAAAGTTAAATTTTGAGCTGTTGAGTTATCTTTTGGGAATATTAAAATTTATGATCAAGAAAACATGAAAGTAAAAAAATAAAATTTTGAGCTACCGAGTCACTAAATTTAGATTACTGAGTTGACTCGAGACCAACTAAAATAAATTAATAGTTGTCTTGTTATATTTTGCTATAGATAAAGTCGTTTTCCAAGAATATAAAAAAAATTGTCTATAAATTATAAATTGTAAGTTGACATCCAGACACTTATAACATAAAAAAAATAAAATAATACTTCATTTTTTTCAAATTATATGATAATTATTGACTTTTAAAAATTAATTTGAAATATTTTCAAATTTAAAATTGAGATAATTCATTAAAAATAATGAAATAATAAAACTTACACTGAATAATAATTTTTAAATAATTTATAATATTTATTATTATATTTATTAAAATAAAAAAAATTAATATTAAACTTAAAAATCTCTTAAATTAATTTTAAATAATTAATAATAATAAGAGAGATTCCCCCAACTAACCTAACTAGTTGGGAGTACGGCCATGTGGATGAATGACCTCTGTACCAATAGTTGAAATTGACCTAACCAGTTGTAGTACCGCCATCATGTGGCTGCATGAACCATATACCAATTACCAACCATTGGAATTGACCCAACTGACTACGCATCTTCTGAATTTATTAATTTTAATTTTTTTTTTCTTTTAAGGACAAATTTACGAATATAATTTTGAAACATAAATTCAAACACAAATTCTATTTACATTATTAAAATGTAGAGTCTGTCACGAATTTTCGCGGTAAACTTCATTTTTACTGGTGAAGATGGAATTTGTGTTCTAAAGTTTGTGCGCTTAGACTTATTTTTCTTTCAATAGATCACCATCTTGATGTATACTGACAACTTCATGTATTATACAATGAGATTTCATGTCTTTTGGCGCGTCTGCAGTATAATAGTATAAATAATTTATATATAAGTATATATTTCGTTAGTTCAAATTTTAATAATTTTTATTATTATAAAATTATGATGCATAATTTCAAATTAAACAAAATTTTAAGTAATTTCATATTTTTACATATTAATTATATTCATACAGTTAGGTTATTAAATTAACAATAAAATTATATTGTACTCCTAAAATGCCTTTTATTTGGTGTAATTTAGACACCCCTCTTAAGCAAACTAACTCCATAGTGTTCTGTCACTCATTTTCTCTCACGTCACTTGTAACCTGTGAATTACCGATCTGATCACTCCAAATTCACATCTATGGCTGAGAAGGTATACAAATTATCATCTCCTCTTGGCAATCTCAAGATTGTATCGATTTATTTATTCATTCCCTTTGATAACGATTTCGTTTTTACAAGTTGGCTTTCTGTTTTTCTCTTTGATCATTTACGTTTTTTATTTTTAAAATTGTAGACTGTAATGGTTCTGGTTCCGATGAAAGACTTGGCGTGTTCTAACTGCTTCAAGAAGGTCAAGAAATTACTTTGCAAATTTCCTCGTGAGTCCCTTAACTGTTTTACCTATTTCCATGCACCTATTTTATGTATTAAGAGTATATCCCATACCAACGTTTACAACATTTGTCGCGAGAACATTTTTTATGTTTGAAAGTCAAAATGAACGTTATAATGTTTGTCCGGTGCATTTAAACTCTAAATAGTATGTTTGTGATCTAAATTAAATTGTTTATAGAATAAGAAGGTTCTCAACAACGTTTGGATCTCTAAACGCACTAAACACTTGTCAGGCCATAAACAAATAAGTAGTAAGCATTAGCCCCTTCCTTATAAAATATAAAATCAAATTTGACTTTTCAAACTCAATTTAAAATATTTTTAAATTAAAAATAAATGTGATTCTTTTAATTACAAGAAACAATCAAATCTTGTAATTATTTGTACATTTAGATAGTTTACAATTTTTATAATTTTATTATCTAAAACTAAAATAATTAATATCGAATTTGAATTTAAAAATATCTTAAATTGATTTAAAAAAAAATCATTATTGTTTATACTTGGGGATTCAAGAATATGTGACTTACCGTATCCAAACTTAGTTATAAATACACTCATTCATTAATATTATCTTTGTCGTTTCATCATTTTCATTAATGACTTTACATATATTAATTTCATTATTTTATTACCAAATGTTTCAAGCCAGATCAAACCAAATTTGACTGTGGTAAACCACGTATTTTGAGGTGAAAATAATTCCAAGTCAAGTTGTACAGTATATTGGTCATATTCTACTCTAATTTGTACTTAGATTTGAATACAATTTTACAATATTTGCTCAGATTCGAATTCGATTTATTTTATTGTACTTGATTTGACTCACGTTTTAGTCAAACTACTCACAATATTTAAGACATACGTGAATTATAATTGAATCATTTTTATTATGGTAATGTAGATAAAATTAACTCAATCAACTAGTTGAAATAATTTAAATTTAAATACTTCAAATAAGATCTCGAGATTTGTTAAAAAAATTAAGATAATATTATCACTCTTGAATCAAGTAATGAACATACACGAGAAACATAAAAGCTATCACTTCTAAAAGCATGTGAAAATTTTGATTATTAAATAATATATATTAAATAAACTGAGTATACTCGATACGTATACGAGTACGGATCAACTAACTTGTATCGAGTATAGATCAGAGAAGTAAGAAAAATTCGATACTCTAACTGAGTGAATAGTATGCGTCTCATATTGGGCTTGTATAAGTGTCTAAGTATCAAAATGGATTCGAATTCGACTTATTTAAGTATCGAATCCAAGACTCACTCGATTTTTTTGAGTTAACCACTCGCCAACTCGGGTTCATTTTCAGCCTCACGCATATTCCCTTTTCCCTTATATTTTTCGAAGTGGGGGAGGTATTTTATTATTCACTTTTGGTTTTGCTTTCTATATCCAATGACTTTTTCTGGGGACTTCTATAATACGCTCCATAAAAATTTTTAACTCCAGGGGCACTTATTTAAGGGACAAATCATCGGCGCACAAAAATTTTATTCTCATATTATTCGAAAATGCATGTGTTGTAAAATATTTTGTAAATTTTATTCTCATATTATTCGAAAATGCATGCATGGGCTATCATTTCATTTATGTAAATTTGTACGTACATATTTTGTCATGACACTAGTGGTTTGGATTTTTTACTTTTGTTTTATTGGATGAGAGCTGAGTTAATTGTATGGGGCGTTAATTTTTTGGGACAAAAGAAATAACAGACCAGGCATATGACGTGAAGCAAAATACGGTGACGATCACTGTAGTATGCTGCAGCCCAGAGAAAATGCGTGACAAGCTTTGTTGCAAGGGCCGGAAGGTAATCAAGAGTATTGAGATCAAGGTAACTGTGCTCCCATCTCCACCTCCACCTCCACCTCCACCTCCACCTCCACCTCCACCTCCACAGCCACTGCTAGTGCTACTTCCACTGCCACTGCCATGGCCACGGCCATGCCCATGCCCATGCCCACGCCCACGCCCATGCCCATGCCCAAGCCCACGCCCATGTTGTGGATATGTGTATGAATACGAATATGAGTATAGGTACTAGTATGGTTATGGCGGAAATCCGCAAGGATGCACAATCATGTAAGGGTGGTGCAAAGTCATTGTCATGGCCTTTCATTTTCTGTGTTAATTTGTCAAAGTATTAGTCCCTTATTGTTGGGTGTATGTTGGGTTCTTCTGAAAATATACATAAGAACTTTAAACTATTGGTAAGGAATTATAATAATGAAGTTGGTGGCCAAACGGTTTTTGACAGAAATTGTGTAGCATATCATTTTTTTTATCAATGGAAGTTCCATTAAGAAAAAAAATCATTTTTTATACATGTTCTCCCCAGATCTCTCTGTAATTATGGGTTCGCTTGGGAGCATTGTATGTCTATAACTTATGAAGTCATTAATTTAAGGAAATATAGTATATAATTCTACAAAAATATGTTTACTTTTCGACAGTTTAGATACAATGATAAAAATTATAATTATTCATGAATCATAATATTACGTCTAATTGTTCAAAAACAACATAATTTTCGGTGAACCTAACAAGACTCTTAGTTTTTATAAATCATGCACAACATTAAAACTAAATAAAATTTTTGTTAGACCGATGGTTACGGTGGCATAATGATTTTTTATTTATTTATTTTGTTCTTTTTATGTTTGTCGACGCCAAATTTTTTCACATTTTTTAAAAGATTAGAGTTATGTGATTTTGGGTGAATATTAATGTGATGGTTGTGAAAACCAATTTATTGTTCGATTTGATTTTGGTTTCAAGGTTTGATTTTAATGGCAATAGTTCAGAGTCATCGGTTGATAGAATTTTAAGTTTTTCAATTAGTTGAATGATACTTCTGTTCTTCGAAGTTGACACCGAATGTCAAAATCGTCACAAAGTTCATTTTTCGTCAATTGAGTCCCTAAACTGGCAAATTAATGTCAATTTTGTCATTTTTATCAAATTTTACTAAAATCCGTACAAATTTCGATCCGATCCATCTTGTTAAGGACAAATTTGTCTTTCACAATATTATAAGTATTATCAATATTAGAGTTTACAAATTTAAACTTTAAATATAAAAATATAAACATAGAAAGTAAAATAAAAACAAATAGAAAAAGATCAAATAAAATTTTAAAACTAACTCAAATTTTTTTTAAAAAATAAAAAGATTTGAATTAGATTTTTTTTTGAAAAATAACAAAAAAAAATCAACATTAATTATTATTTTTAATTTTGAAATATAATTATTATTTTAAATTTTAAAAATTATCTATTATTATTAATTTTAAAAACTGACTATTATAATAATTATTGTTATATTATATAAAGAAAGACTAAAATTCAAAGTATATATCAAATTAAAAGGAAAAGGTTTAAATTAAAATTCAATAAATAAAGGGAAAAGAATTGCAAATTCTTGTTCATTTTTTATTTAAAAAAGTATACTTTGTTCATCATATGATGAACACGTCTACCACCGGATGTCGCCCTCATAAGTCACCTATTCATCACTTAAAAGTACCACCACAAGCATCACCACCATCCCGATGCCACCCCCATCAATAGCACTATCCCTCGCCTCAGCACCATGCACTATCCCAAACCCTAACCAACAGCACCATCTGTAATGACCGAGAAAAATTGTAAAGGAATATTATATTAATAAAATGAAAAATTATTTGAAATTTTTATGTATGTGTGTATGAGGATTTATGTGATGAAAAGAATATTACAGGATTAGTTAATTCAATGAATTTGAATTAATTATGAATTAAAAGGAGAACTAAAGATGAATAATTAAATTATGAAAATTATGTGACAAGCTTAAGTTATGAATTAACTACGCTTGGATGTTAAGCCTTGTGTGGCATGATGATGATAAGGAATTAATCTAATATGAGATTAATTTATGGGAGATAATTAAAATGAATTTAAGATGAAAATTTGGTAAATTATAAATTTAAATTATAATGAAGATTGATTAAATCCAAGATGATAAATTATTAACCAAATTATGAAGGAGATTTACTAAGTGCAAGTGGTTATGTGTACAAGTTCAATGTGGATTAATGTTGGATGAGTCCAATAGGTACATGCTTGTGTGGAATTAATTGAGCCCAATTTCATTAATGTTTATGAGACATGTAGAGAATTATAAATAGCCCAAAGGCTAGCCAAATTTTGAGTAGGGGAAGCCTAATTAATAGATGAAATCAAACCTAACCTTTTTGACCCAATTCCTTGATCATTATCTAGACTGCTCCTAATATATATATATATATATATATATATATATATATATGTTTGACTGGTTACTCTCTTCGGGGAGAGTCCAAAATCTTGAGCCATGTGAACTTTGGAAAATGAAAAAGACTCCTTAATTTTCTCCCATATGCCCCTCTTTTCCCTAATTTATGGAATCATGTTCGGTGATTAAATTAAGCCTAATGAGGTACCATTGGCATAATTAAAGGAGCTAAGTGTGCTTAGGGATCCTCTATAAATAGAGGCCACTCCTAACACTTTAGAAAAGTTGGAAGGATTCTCTAAGTGTTGGGGGAGTGTAAGAAAGAGAGAAGGAGAGAAGAGAGAAAATAGAAAAGTGAGGGGAAACTCTTGCAAAGTAAAGAAAAAGCAAGGAAATGAGAGCAAGATGAGCTATTGTGGAGTCTCTTACAAGATTCCTATCAAAAAGAAAGAAGGCAGCTAGGAGGTATAAATTTTTCTCAACTCAAGTCTTTTAGATTCTTGTATATGTAACTATATAGTTTATTATCATGCTTGTTGTTAGAGGATTTTGGGTTGTTGGGAATCATGGTGGGTTCCAGAGGCACCATGAAGGAACTTGAAGGAGATATATGTGTGTAGATGATATTTAATATGTGAAAATATGAATATGATGGTCTTATATGTTAACTTAAGTGGTATGCTTGATTTTAATCTAATAACCTAAAGATGAGCATGATGATCTTAAGGTTTATGATGTGTATATGGTAGATTTACAAGATTCAAACATGGCCTAAATGATATAAGTGGAAAAGAAGTTAAAATGAAGTTGTAATAGATTTGTGAAGGATATATGTAAAACCCTAAAATATGGAATATAGTATATTAATGAATAAATGTAGTAAAAATGTCAAAATCATGAAATAATGATAAAACATGAACTTAATGCATTATGAGACAAGATTGAGCTTGTTTGGAGGTGTGGGAATCAAGTTAAAATAAAAAAGGAAGCTGAAAACATGAAGAATAAAATTCTAATGCACTGGTCGTCTTGCGCCACTAAGGCATAAAAGTTTTTGATGGAATGGCGTTCCCCGTGCCAGTCCTAGCTCATTTGTGGCACGTCTTGTACCAGTCCAAAAAACCAGTTGACCCAAATCTGGGTCGGGCCTTGGTCAACAAGGTTGACCTGGCCCAAAAAAGAAAAAAGAAAAAAAAGTAAATAATAAAATATAATATAATAAGTAAATAATAATAAGATAAATGAGAATTAAATATTAATTAAACGAGTAAAATAATAATGAATATTATTTTATTTGTAGCAAATAATGGGGAATTATTTATGGAAGTTAATACATTATAATTAATAAAGGGAGATGATTAAACAAATAAAATAATTAATATTATTTTTTTTGCAAGGATTAATTAATATAAAGGTTAATGAAAGATGCTTAAACAAATAAGATAATTGTAACAATTATTTTATTTGTGAAAAATGATTATGATAAAGGGAAATTAATAATGAAGTCTTAAGATTGTTAAACAACAAATGATAAATTTATTGTGATGAATAATAATGTGAAATAATTGATGATAATTAACGAGATAAGATATAACAAATAAAATAATAATGAGATTATGTTATTTGCGAAGAAAATGATAAAGATGATTAGATGAATATTAATGAGAGGTAAAGATGTGTAAAGAATAACTATGCAAGTAAGGTAATAATGAAGATTATTTTACTTGGGGGTGATAAACATGAGGATAAACATTAATAATGAAGAATAATTATAAAGAGATAAACAAATAAGATAAAGTTATTTTCTTTATGTTTAATGAATAATAAATGACTTCAAGAAAGAATTAAACCATAAGGTAATAAGAATCGTGTTAGTGTAAAAACATAGTAAAAGAGACGAAGGAGGATGATGTTGAATAATAAGGGTAATGATGAATAGAGAAAGGGTATGAGATAATAATAGATCGATGAAAGTTCAATTATGATACGATAGAAATTAACTGATAGACCGAATCATGATTGATGTAGGTTGACTGGAGGACAATAATCTAAAGGAAGAGAAAGCGAACATGTCAGGCAAGTACACCTTACTTGTTGTACACTTTATTTGTTCGTACAAGCTCCATAGATGAAGTACATGTTTGAACTTAACAGTTATCACTTGAATGCATCCAATCATATGTATACACTTAAGAAGATTTCCCAAATATGAGATTATGAATGTTGAGAACTTTAACTACAAATAATTGTTTGAAAGAAGAGTCTATGCCACTTGATTCAGCTGGGCCAATGATAACATGAACCGTCAATTAATCATATCTCTTTGAAAGCTATCCAAACCAATTGCTTTGGTGCGGATTCTGTTATACTGAGAAGAACAACCCTAATAAAGGAGAATTATTTTAGGTCGGTAAATCCAACTTGCACGCTATGAATAAATGTTATGCATAATGTAGAATACTACGAGGCTGATCACCTTATGTACTTGTTTTCCAGAGGTTTCACAGTTAATCACTGTTGTTCCTCTGTAGCGTTAAATGGTCCTTATCAATCACTCAGTAATATAAAATTTTCATGCTTTGCTAGATCGAAATTCTTCTATGCCAAATACATTATGAATGGTTATTTCTAAATTTATCAAACCTTGCACGTATCAGAATTTATATTCCTTACCACGTGACTCATGTACAATTTGTTGAACTATCTTATGACTTATCAAAAAATTCTCGAACCTTATAATTGTATAGACATTTGAACTCAATTGATGTTATTGTATATTATATACTTGTTGAGCAAACTCGTTGCTCATACTTGCTTAAAAATCCCATTTACAATGAAGACGGAGAAAGCTAGTAGCTCCGAAACGGACAAAGAAAAGGCCAAGGCTACTCAGTAGTTTAAGGTTTATGAAGTAATTATATTTTGTATTAAACTCTGATTGTATTAGCCTTTTATACTAAAGACTTATGATGTATTAGTAAAGGTTGTTCAGACTCGGGATAACTATAAGACAATTATTAATGTAATGTACTAAGGTATGTTTTTATGTATTGATTGGGTAGTTATGTATGATGATCAGAGGGTATCGTGAAGCACTGAATTCGAGTTATAAGTACCGAATTTGGGGGCGTCACAGGTTGATATCAGAGTTGTAGGTTATAAACCCTAAGACAGAGAATCCTTAAGCTATAACCTTAAAAAATAGAGTTAGAATGGAAGGAGATAAAACACATGTAGAGTTTTACGGGTGATTTTAGGAGATTTGTTATATAGATGTTACCGTCATAGAATATATTTTCATTCCATACAATGAACTTATACTTTATTTTGAAATACTGATAGAGTTTTTCTATTTTGTGTCTATGTTGTAGGATGCCCGAGTTAGGAGAGCCCAACCATACCATGGAGGACGAGCCCTATGATATACACGTGGTGTCAAAGGGACCCATTATAGCAGTACTTGTTTAGGTTGTTGCACTAGCAGAGGAGGAGGAGGTTGAGATAGCGATAGGAGAGTCGGATCCGGTAGAGTAGTCAAAGGAGGGATCTCTAGTATTCCACACTTTTGAGGAGGATCTGTTAAGGGAATATACCGACCAGATCATCGAGCAGGAGGGTAGGATTGAGGAACTCAAGGCGAAGGTGCAGGGGCGCAAGGAGACCACCATTCAGTTGGGAGCTTTAGTACATCACCTCCTAAAGAGGAATGTGGAGCTGGTGGGCCAGGTAGAGAGTGTTAAGGCTAAGAGGGATGCTGCATGGGAACTGCTAGAGGAGGAGGTTGTAAATAGTATTCAGATCGAGGAACAGTTAGTTGGCAAGAAGGATATGGTCAGAGATTTGGAGGGTGAGGTATAACCAAAGAGGAGGAGGGCAGACATGATGGAATATGCATTCCACACTTCATTTGGCTGCTGGATGGACCGAGTGTACCACTTTCCTACAGAGGATGGTTAGACTTGTTACACCATGAGTCGTGACTGAGTGATCCATATTGGTCAGCAGGACTATGATGAGGCAGTGGAGTGTGGTATATTCCGTTAGGGAGGTTTTATATATTAGTGATGACGATATTTATATAGGTATGGATGTTGATAGTTCCCACTTTTTGTTCATAATAGGGGAACTTGTTATGTAAATCCCAGTCTCTTTGCACAAGATATGGGATAGAGATTTTAAACCCCAACTTTTGTTTTATCAGCGAGGTAGTATAATTATAGATCTCCATTTTTTGTGATATTAGGGGATAGATGATAGATGTTCGATGCTAGATGATAGATGTAAACATGGGCATTTATAAAAGTATGCCACAAGATGTATTACTTTATGTACTTAAATAAGTGGTATATGAATATAAATGTTTTTATTAATTGTGTTCTACTATTAAATATTGCATGATATATACAACTGTCTATAATAAATGATGAGATAATAATATAGAGTCTTATTAAACAGAATATGCCACCCAGACGTAGAATGCCAGCATAACCAAGACCAAAAAAATCCGTCAACAATGATAGGGAATGCACAGACCCCGTGCAGAGGCTAGTGGACCTACTAGAAGGAGCATTCCAACACCATAACCTCGAACCAGTAAACCACAACCCCCAAGTGGCTCCGGGAGCTAGCTTCAAGGACTTCAAAGCGATAGGACAGCCAGAGTTTAAAGGGAGGACGGACCCGATTGAGGCTCAATTTTGGGTCAAGGAGATAGAGAAAGAATTCGAGATTGCTAGGGTAGGTGATGACTAGAAGACTGAATTCGCAACATACCTAATGAAAGGGGAGGTGAATTTCTGGTGGGAAGTTAATAGACAAAGGACAGGAGAAGGGATTGTAGCATGGGAAAGATTTAAAGAGCTTTTTTTCGAGAACTACTTCTCGAAGAGCATGCAAAATTGCATGGAGATGAAATTTTTGGAGTTGAAGCAAGGTGACATGTCGGTTGCACAGTACGCAGTAAAGTTTAACGAACTGACACGATTTGCCACTCATCAAGTAGACACAGAGGAAAGGAAGGAACGACGGTTCGAGCAAGGGTTAAAATCGTGGTTGTACAACAAGGTAGCTGTCCTGCAGATTGAATCATTTAGGACTTTATTGGAGAAAGGTATTATCGCTGAAGGAGGGAGAGAGGCTCTGAGTTAGTACCATAAGGATAAGAAGAATAAGAAATTGGGAGGAGAAAACCGCGGAGGAAGCAGTGGGGGAAGTAACTTAGGAAAAAGAAAATGGGAAAGTAGCAATAACAACAACACTAATAGTCAACTAGGAAGCAGACAAGGGAAGTTTAAGAAGAGAAGGAAACTGTGTAAGAAGTGTGGAAAGAACCACTAAGTAGAGTGTACGTGTGCTACAACTGTGGGCAAGAGGGACACATCTCGCCCAATTGCCCAAATTTGATAATAATCAAGGGATGTTTTGCATGTGGAGCGACTGATCATCAGATTAAGGATTACCCAAAGAAAGGAAAGACCAGGGGGAGTGGCAACGTTGGAGGAAGAACCAAACTAATGATCGGTGTTCCAACATAGCCCAGCCGGCCAACCAATAGGACTTTTAACATGACAGTCCAAGATCATGTGGCCTCTAAAGAAGTGGTATCAGGTATTATCTCAATCAACAATATTAATGCTTATGTACTTTTCGATTCGGGTGTTACCTGTTCTTTCGTATCTTAAGAGTTTGCTAGAAAATTAAATTTACCTCAAGAAGAATTAGGTTGTCCTTTAAATACAGAACTGGAAAATAAAGAGGTGATCCTCGTAGAACATGTACATTGAAACTGTTACGTAAACATTAGGGGACACCAGTTGAAGGTGGATTTAATTCCATTCAGATTAGGTGAATTTGACGTTATCCTAGGAATGGATTGGCTGCACAGGTATGGGGCATTCATTGACTGCCAGAAGAAATGTGTAAACCTTTAGTCCCCGAATCGGTCTAAGGTAGTATTTTATGGTAGCACATCGCCAAGACAGTCTTGTTGTTTGACGATGATGAAGGCCAAGAAACTATTAAGAAAACGATGTGTAGGCTATTTAGCGCATTTAGTTGATACCCAGAGAGTGGGAACATAAATTAATAAGATACCATAGTGCAAGAATTTTTAGACATATTTCCAAACGAGTTATCGGGCCTTCCACCGGACCGAGAAATTGAATTTACGATTGATCTTGTACTAGGAACGACGCCGGTTTCTAAGGCTCCATATCGCATGGCGCCGGTAGAGATAAAGGAGTTAATGATTCAGTTATAAGAATTTCTAGACAAAAGTTACATTCAGCTGAGTGTGTCTCCATGGGGGGCACCAGTTCTGTTCGTAAAGAAGAAAGATGGGTCATTGTGATTCTTCATAGACTATAGAGATTTGAATAAGGTCATAATTAAGAACAAGTGTACTTTACCCCGAATTGATGACTTATTTGATCAGTTGAAGGGATCAAGATACTTTTCCAAGATAGATCTGAGAACGGGTTACCATCAATTAAAAGTAAGAAAGGAAGATATGCCCAAGACAACCTTTAAGACGCGATATGAACATTATGAGTTTTTGGTAATGTCGTTTGGACTAACAAACGCACCAGCAACATTTATAGATTTAATGAATAGAATATTTAAGCCGTATTTGGATAAGTTCGTTGTGATTTTCATTGACGATATTTTAATTTACTCCAAGATCCAAGAACACTCAAACCATCTAAAGTTAGTATTGAAAATATTGAGAAGCGAGAAGCAATACGCCAAAATTTCAAAGTGTGAGTTTAAGATTGAAAAGGTCCAATTTTTGGGACATGTGATAGATAAAGAAGGAATATTAGTGGATCCAACAAAGGTAGAAGTTGTGATTAATTGGGAATAGCAAAAGACTCCTACCGAAGTATATAGCTTTTTAGGGTTAGCGGGGTATTATTGGAGGTTCATTAAAGACTTTTCTAAGATAGCAACCCCGTTAACCAATTTAACAAGAACAACCGTAAAGTTTGTTTAGACGGATAATTGCGAATCAAGTTTTCTAGAACTAAAGAAGAGATTGAGTGAAGCGCCCATATTAGCTTTACCGGACAACATCGGAGGATTCGTGGTGTACAGTGACGCATCGCATAAAGGACTCGGATGTGTATTAGTGCAAAATGGAAAGGTTATTGCATACGTATCGAGACAGGTAAAAGATTACGAGAAAGGGTATTCGACCCATGATTTGGAGTTAGCGGTGGTGGTGTTTGCTTTGAAGATTTGGAGGCATTATCTCTATAGGGAGAAATACGAAATATATACGAACCCCAAGAGTCTGAAGTACATATTTACACAGAAAGAACTAAACATGAGGTAGAGAAGGTGGTTGGAGTTGATCAAGGATTACAATTACAAAATTTTGTATCACCCAAGGAAGACAAATGTGGTGGCAGATACTTTAAGCAGAAAGGGAAAGGAGAAGTTATCTTTGCTAACGGCCCAAGGAAGTTGACCGAGGAGATGGAAAGGATGGAGATAGAGATAGAAGGATCGAAGGAGTCGGGAGGAAAGTTATTTGTGATGAAAGTTCGACTGACATTGTTAAATAAAAAGTAAAGGAGGCACAGGAAAAGGACGAGGAGTGTGATACAATGAAAAGGAGAATACTAGAAAATGAGGAGGGGAAGTTCAAGGTGGATAAAGAAGGAATACTGAGATTCAAAGTACGAGTATGGGTTCCCTTAGTATGAACATTGAGGGAGGAAATTCTACATAAAGCACATAATTCGAACTATTCCATGTACCTTGGGAGTATAAAGATGTATCAAGATCTTTGTCAACACTTTTGGTGGCCCAACTTGAAGCGGGAAGTTGCAGAGTGCGTCAGCAGGTGTCTAACTTGCCAAAGAGTCAAAGCAAAGCATCCGAGGTTGAGCGGTTTACTACAACTATTAGAAATTATAAAATAGAAATGGGAGCACATCACAATGTGGTGGGATTGCCAATCACTCCGAAAGACTATGACGTGATATGGGTTATTGTGGACAGGCTGATGAAATCAGCACACTTTCTATCGATAAAGGTTCAGTTTTATTTAAATCAGTTGGCAAAGCTCTATACAAAGGAGATTGTGACAAGGCATGGAGTACCAGTGTCAATTGTGTCAGACAGAGACCCATGTTTTATGTCTAATTTTTGGAGAAGTCTTCAGGAACACTTGGGAACTCATTTGAGACTGAGTACCGCTTACCATCCTTAGACCGATGGGCAAAGTGAGAGAACTATTCAGACACTAGAAGATATGCTCAAAGCCTGCGTGATGGACTTCAAGGGCAGTTGGGACGATCTCCTACCTCTTATTGAATTTACTTACAACAACAGTTACTATGCGAGCATCGACATACCGTCGTATGAAGCTCTGTATGGAAGACAGTGCAGAACACCATTATGCTGGGATGAGGTAGGAGAGCGACGACTTTTGGGCCCATAATTGGTACAACAGACAACAGAAATCGTCAAGGTAATAAGGGCCAGACTTGTGGGAGCACAAGACAGACATAAAAAGTATGCTGATCTACACAAACAAAGTCGAGACTTTGAAGTTGAAAGTTTTGTGTTTCTAAAAATATCTCCTTGGAAAGGAAAAATTAAAATTGGTAAGAAGGGAAAACTCAGCCCGAGGTTCATAAGGCCTTTTGAAGTATTAAAGAGAGTATGTGAAGTAGCGTATGAGGTAGCATTACCTCCTGAGCTGGAGTATATTCACAACGTGTTTCATGTCTCAATATTGTGACCGTACAAGCCCGACTACAAGCACGTAATATCCTACGAATCTATTCAAGTGGAGAAGGATTTGACTTATGAGGAGGTCCTGGTACAAATCATTGATAAAAAATAACAGATATCATGAAATAAGGTCATACTTTCTATCAATGTAGTATGAATGAACCAAAATATCGAGGAGGCTACATGAGAGTAAGAGGATAAGATGAGAAATGATTACCCCCAATTGTTTGCATGACCTTGTATCGATTCCGGGGACGAAATCTTTATAAGGGGGGATAATGTAATAACTAAGAAAATTTGTAAAGGAATATTATATTAATAAAATGAGAAATTATTTGAAATTTTTATGTACCTAGCTATGTGTGTATGTGGGATTATGTGATGAAAAGAATGTAGGGTTAGTTAATTCAATGAATTTGAATTAATTATGAATTAAAAGGAGAACTAAAGATGAATAATTAAATTTTGGAAATTATGTGACAAACTTAAGTTATGAATTAACTAAGCTTGGATGTTAAGCCTTGTGTGGCATGATGATGATAAGGAATTAATCTAATATGGGATTAATTCATGGAAGAGAATTAAAATGAATTTACGATGTAAATTTGGTAAATTATAAATTTAAATTATAATGAAGATTGATTAAATCCAAGATGATAAATTATTAACCAAGTTATGAAGGAGATTTACTAAGTGCAAATGGTTATGTGTACCAGTCCAATGTGGATTAATATTGGATGAGTCCAATAGGTACATGCTTTGTGTGGAATTAATTGAGCCCAATTTCATTAATGTTTATGAGAGTTGTAAAGAATTATAAGTAACCCAAAGGCTAGCCAAATCTTGAGTAGGGGAAGCCCAATTAATAGATCAAATCAAGCCCAACCTTTTTGACCCAATTCCTTGACCATTATCTAGAATGCTCTAAATATATATATATATATGTGTGTGTGTGTGTGTGTGTGTGTGTGTGTGTGTGTGACCGGTTACTCTCCTCGGGGAGAGTCCAAAATCTTGAGCCATGTGAACTTTGGAGAATGAAAAAGACTCCCTAATTTTCTCCCATATGCCCCTCTTTTCCCTAATTTATGGAATCATAAACATAAATTATTAGACCAAATCAAATTAAGCCCAATGAGGTAGTATTGGCATAATTAAAGGAGCTAAGTGTGTTTAGGGATCCTCTATAAATATAGGCCACTCCTAACACTTTAGAAAAGTTTGAAGGATTCTTTAAATGCTAGAAGAGTGTAAGAAAGAGTGAAGGAGAGAGGAGATAAAATAGAAAAGTGAGGGGAAACTCTTGCAAAGTAAAAAGAAAGTAAGGAAAAGAGAGCAAAAGGAGCCATTATGGAGTCCCTTACAAGATTCCTATAAAAAAAAGAAGGAAATTAGGATGTATAAATTTTTCTCAACTCAAGTCTTTTAGATTCTTGTATAAGTAGCTATATAGTTTATTATCAGGCTTGTTGTTGGAGGATTTTAGGTTGTTGGGAACCATGGTGAGTTTCGGAGGCACCATGAAGGATCTTGAAGGAGATATATGTGTGTAGATGATATTTAATATGTGAAAATATGAATATGGTGGTCTTATATGTTAACTTAAGTGGCATGCTTGATTTTAAACTAAAAACCTTAAGATGAGCATGATGATCTTAAGGTTTATGATGTGTATATGGTAGATTTACAAGGTTCAAAGATGGCTTAAGTGATATAAGTGAAACGGAAGTTAAAATGAAAAATGAAGTTGTAATAGATTTGTGAAGGATATGTGCAAAACCCTAAAATATGGAATATAGTATATTCATGAATAAATGTAGTAAAAATGTCAAGATCATGAAATAATGATAAAACATGAACTTAATGCATTATGAGACAAGATTAAGCTTGCTTGGAGGTGTGGGAATCAAGTTAAAATAAAAAAGGAAGCTGAAAACATGACGAATAAAATTTTGATGCATTGGTGCGCCCCATGCCATACGCAGTCATTTTCCAATGCGCCCCGCGCCACTAAGGCAGAAAGTTTTCTATTCGAATGGCGCGCCTCGCTCCAGTTATAGTTCATTTGTGGCGCGCCCCGCGTCGGTCCGGAAAATCGGTTGACCCGAATCTAGGTCGGGCCTTGGTCAACAGAGTTGACCTAAGCCCAAAAAAAAATGAAAAAAGAAAACAAAGTAAATAATAAAATAAAATACAATAAGTAAATAATAATAAGACAAATAAAATAATAAACATTATTTTATTTGTCGAGATAAATGAGAATTAAATATTAATTAAACGAATAAAAAAATAATGACTATTATTTTATTTGTAACAAATAATAGGGAATTATTTAAGGAAGTTAATAAATAATAATTAATAAAGGGACATGGCTAAACAAATAAAATAATTAAGATTTTTTTTTTTGCAAGGATTAATTAATATAAAGGTTAATGAAAGATGCTTAAATAAATAAGGTAATTGTAACAATTATTTTATTTGTGAAAAATGATTATGATAAAGGGAAATTAATAATGAAGTCTTAAGATTGTTAAACAACAAATGATAAATTTATTGTGAGGAATAATAATGTGAAATAATTGATGATAATTATAGAGATAAGATATAACAAATAAAATAATAATGAGATTATTTTATTTGCAAAGAAAATGATAAAGATGATTAGATGAATATTAATGAGAGGTAAAGATGTGTAAAGAGTAACTATGCAATTAAGGTAATAACGAAGATTATTTTACTTGGGGATGATAAACATGAGGATAAATATTAATAATGAAGAATAATTATAAAGAGATAAACAAATAAGATAAAGTTATTTTATTTATGTTTAATGAATAATAAACGACTTCAAGAAAGAATTAAACCATAAGGTAATAAGAATCTTGTTAGTGTAAAAATACAGTAAAGGAGATGAATGAGGATGATGTTGAATAATAAGGGTAATGATTGATAAGTAGATTTTATGTCTATTTATTATGTATTTTATGCTTAATTATTTGTGAGCTTTTAAGTATTTTTAGTGTTTTAAGTAATTTATTTAATTTTAAGCATTTTTATTATTTTTAGTAATTTTATATTATTTTTATAATATTTTTATTTTATTTTGTGGGAATTAATTAAAGTTGGTGGCAATTTTGTAATTAAGGAGAAGTTGGCTGATCGGTGGCATTTTGGTAAATCCAGCAAAGAGGCATGGCCGCAAAAGGTGCGCTAAGCTGTGAAACAGCAAATAAGCACAACGCATAACACAGCTGTGGGAAAGGAAAGCAAACCGCGCGCAATGCGCGGTCGACTGTATTAATAAAGAAGCGTGCAATGCGCAGTGGATCAGGCGGCTGTGCAGATTTTTCTTATTTTACTTTTCGCGTAGGTCCCGCCTGCATTATTCGTTTTTGCCTTTTCAAGATGTTTCGAGCGCATGCAGCAAAAAAAAATTAAAAGGAATGCTACAATTAAACTCCAATTTGGAAAAGGAATTAAATAGGAATTTTTATATTTTATTATTTAGTATTTGTAAATCGTATTAGGGTTTGGAAATTTTAATTTTTATTAGGGTTAGGAGGGTTATGTAACCTATAAATAAAGGGCTTGAGATACAAAGTAATACACAACTTTTTGCTAGAAAATATTCTTGTACATAATTCTTATTCTTCTTTTATTATGAGTAGCTAAGTTTTGCGAACCATGTGTATGTATACCATTAAACTCTGACTGTATCGGATAACCGACACTTATAGTCCCCTTATCAGGGTTGCTCTCTCAGTCCAAGATTCTGTACCAACTACTAGTTTGGATATCTTTTTAAAATATTAACATATGTGTATCCAGTCGAAATAAATGACGTAGACTAATTTTTTAAACAGTTCATGAAATGAAGAACTTTAAATATTTCACAGTTCAATAATATAATAGGAATTCAAATACACAAAGTGTGAATATCAATAAATATCATTGATGTGGAGTAATTGACAATAAATTAAACCACTAACATGATTGATAATAATAACTTGAGTTTGAGTTAGGAAACTTTCCTTGGTCATTGTGTAAGACCCCGAATTTTATGAAATATAAAATTTAATTTTTTTCCATATATTTTTTCATGAAACAGTAAATGGTTAAACTAATGAAATTGAAAGTTAAGGATGTTATGTGCAAATTTTATTTTGTTGGAAAATATTCTTTTTATCGGGAAATATTTGGGTCGTACGACGGCGCCGAAATAACTAATTATTGGTGGACCCCACAACGGAATATTTGTTGGATATAGAAAACGACAGAAGTAACCTTTTTAAGTAAAAACAATCAACGGTGTTAACTGTTAAAATACCGGTGATAAAAGAATAGTAGCATACGGTAATTTATGGTATTTTACTGTAGCACGCGGTACTCTATAGTAGCACACAGTATTGCACAGTATTCATCAATAATTGTTGTTGTACAGTATTTTGTATTATTGATTTAATAATTGTCATTACACTGTATTTCATATCATTGATTTAATAATTGTTGGTGCACTGTAGTTTAAAATTATTGAACCTAATAATTGTCACAGTAGCAAATACCTTGTAATTTATATTATTAAATTAATATTAATCTGTAACGTGTTTATTATTATTGAATTATTGTTGTAGCATTATTTTATTTTATATGTTAGACCCACATGAAGAATAAATATAAATAAATAAATAAAATTAATTAATTAATTAATTATTATTTTAACGTGAATAGTAACGTGAATAGTAACATGTGGGACACATGTGGGGCCCATATGAGAAATGAATTGCAAATTGAAAATGTGCTGAAGAAAGTTTGGTGAAGCAGCCAAGCGGCTGCTAATTTCTTTGACTGGCGTGCTGCCACCTACCACGTATAGTGCCCTTATTTCTCCTATAAATAGCTTGTTCAACTGAATAGAAAAATCACACCTAAAACATAAAATTTTTCTATAAGAATTTTATGAGTTTTCTCTGAGAATAGTAAGGTTATTTTGAGTGTTTGAAAGCCAAAAGGAGTGCAGGAATTTTTCAAGCAAGTCTTTTATTAAAGAGTAGTAATTTCACAAATCTTCATTTAGAAGACTCTTCTTTGAGAATATTCATTTTTAAAAGCTTTCTTTGGAAGATTTATTCTGGAATATTATTTTAAAAACTATTTTAAAGTTGTTATATTATACTACAAAAATTATGTTAAATATATATAATTTTGATAGTTCACATTATACGAGTTATCATACAATTTTGAAATTCATATGTGGTAATTACTAATTTTATTATAAATATATAGGTTGATCAACCTCATTTAAATCAATATCCAGTCACGTGTTAAGGTAAGGAATGTCATTTTTTTTCCTTATTTGTAAGGAATATCATCTTCTTTCATATTCTAACTTACTACGGTAAGGGGTATCATTCTTTTCATCATCATAAATGGATATTATGTTCTTTATTACTGGAAGGGATTATCATTCTTTGATTCTCGAAAATAATATCGTTTCTTTCTTGTGCCATTTATTTTCATGTATTAAATTGTGGGAATCACCTTACGGCGCGGATTACCGCCTGTTGGTGAATAACCTTTTGTATTCATTCCTTATTAATCTCTGAGAATAACCTTATGGTGCGGATTACCTCCTGTTTGGTGAATAACTCTTTGTATTCAAATTGATAGGAATAACCTTACGGCGTGGACTACCGCCTGTTGGTGAATAACCCTTTTTATTTGTCTCGTGTGAAAATAATTTGTCTACATGAATTATCACATGACACTTTTATTCCATATTCATTTATAATATCATTTTCTTTCATATTCGTAAATGTTATTATTTTCCTTTATAATCATAAGGAATACCACATTTTTCATCTTCCATTATTTAAACTTACTATGATAAGGGATATTAATTTCCTTCACTTTTTGTTAATCAAACCTGCTACGGTAAGGTATATTATTTTCTTTCATACTCCTAAATCGAAACTTATTATGGAACTATTGCTTCTATAATTCCTGAAAATATTATATGTTCAATAATAGTTGAACTTCATTATTTCAACTGAACCTTCCTATTTTCTGAACCTTTCTATTGAACTGTAACCGTTATTCTGAACGCTATTGAATATCATTTTTAAAATTTCACTCCACATCATGTTGACAATTTGGACATTATTTGAATCTACACAAAGTAAACTTCCGATACTTATTGTTTATCCTGTTTCTTCTGTTCATCATTTCTATCACTGTTATTTGATGGGACACAGATGCAATATAATTCTTGAACTGATGTTAGGTTAAAGGCGATATAATAGGTTAAAGGCGATACATCTGTTCGGTGTCTTTTATGGCACGTGGTGAAAGTTCTCTTTGGCCCGTAGTGCATAGATGAACTGTTGTTTGGTATGATAATGACCAAAGGCTGAATCTGGTATAATCATGACCGTTGGTATTATATTGAAAGTTCTCTTTGGACCGTAGTGTATAGATGAACTGTTGTTTGGTATGATTATGACCAAAGACTGAATCTGGAATAATCATGACCGCTGGTGCTATATTGAATATCTTTGACCCGTAGTGCAAAGATGAACTGTTTATTTGCATGATTATGACCAGAAACTATGATTTTTTATTATCCTGACTAATGGTATTTCAGATGATAAAAGTTGATGATGTTTTTACTAAAAAGAGAAGCGAGTGAACATTATAATCTGCATTATTTTTTTAATAGATTGCTCATTCCGCTGGTATTATTGATTTGAACATTGTTCAAGAATTTAACTGCAGTTTTTGATATAAACCTTGTAGTCTATTGTATTCTATCAAGAACTCAACTGTTGAAGGCTAATGATAATTTATTTGTCATTATCTTAGTCATGATTAACTTGAACTGTTATTTATCATTACATAAACATTTATCTTATTAATGTCATTTCTCTTTAATTATTATTTAATATCAATTAAATAATAATTAATTAATTAATTAATTACCTCATTTATTATTTAATATTAATTAAATACTAAATAATTATTTTATTAACTTTATCACCATTTAATTATTATTTAATATTAACTAAATAATTAATTAATTCTTTGATTATCCTCATTTATTATTTAATATTAATTAAATAATAAATAATTATTTTATTAACTTTAAATTTCCTTTATTTACTATTTAATAGTAAATAATTAGTTGTTATCTTTATTTACCTTAATTATTATTTAATATCAATTAAATAACAATTAATAATATTAATGGCTTTTCTTTACATTATTTGTTATTTATTATTTAAATAATAAATAAGTATAAATTGGAGTCCCAAATTAATTATATTAATTTTTAAAAATATTTTGACCCAGTTTGGACTTAAAAAATTCGACCTGACCCGAGTCACAAAGCCCAACCCGACCCGAAAAATAAAACAAAAAATGGCCATGAACAGTAATAGGGTCCCAACCCTATTTTGTTGTGCAAAAAACGGGCCCCTAAGCCCACCCTTGGCAGAAACAAAACCCCCCCTTTTTTTTTCTTTAGATTTTCCAACTTTGGTTCCTTTGATTCAAACTTGCATAAAATGAAATCTACATATTCAAAAAATTCCAAATTTATTTTGTTAGCTTTGTTTAATGTTCTATAATATTTTATGGTTCGATCGCATTCTTAAAACAGTTTTTGACATAAAAATTAGGATCGATCGACTAGCGTTTTAAAAACGACACATTTTGGTACAATGCCCCATAACTTGATCATTTTACCACATTTTTGGATGATACAAGTTAGGAACTTTTAAAACCTCTAATGCTATCAAACAAGCCATAGAATTCATAAAAATAACAATCACAACTTTAAACACAACACATCAAACCACCAGATCAAGCTTGGGTTTTTACCAGAAAGTATTTATATGCACTTTTCTTATACCAAATCACATAACCAACATATCAAAACATATGCTAAACATGTTTAACCATAAATCTTCATATATTTTATAGATCTAACATCATAGGTTCATAAAATAAACTGTGAACCACTAGAAATAAAATAAACTGTGAACCACTAGAAACACATTTTGACCATAAAAGACACTCTAAGCATATATAGACACAAAGATTAAATGAAAGCTAGGGTTTTGATCAAACTTTCCAACACAAATGCATACAAATACACACGTTAAACCCATTAAACCCTAGGTCTATTAATCTAGCATGAATTTAAGCATAAAGAGTTTTGAAAAAGGTTTTATACTATAAAAATTATATATATAGCAAAGGAAAACATAAAACTAGGGTTTTATGAACTTCTATACCTCTTGGATTTAGTTGCTTGCTTTCTTTGCTTTTCAAAGTAGGAGATGAAATTGTTGGACTTCCTAGTACACCCCCAAGGCTGCCGAGATCCTCCCCCCCAAGCAAACCTCTTGGTATTTATTTAACTATCTATCAAGAACTTTAAGTGGTCTCTCACACTTCTTTCCTAGCTTTTCTTTTTGCTATCAACCTTTTTCTCTCTAACACTTGGTACATAAAATGACTAATGGATGAATGAAGAAGTGAGTATATTAAACTCCTATTAGTTGATATGTATACTTACAATATATGTAAGTATATACATCAACTCCCATCAAGCATAGGCCTACGAGCTTGCCATATTTCCTTGCTTCTTCCAACACAAACCAAGCTTCCAAGAGAAGCTACAAGGCTCCCCAAAATTCCCCCCCCCCCCCTCCCATCAACCGACCAAAGGGCCCCACTAACCCCCAAAATTGCTTCTTTTTTCTTTTCTTTTAATGCCTTAATTAAGTGTGTGTGTGTGTGTGTGTGTGTGTGTGTGTGTGTGTGTAATCACCAACACCACTCACCTTAGGCTAAGTCTTGGGCTAGAATTAAATTAATTCATTGGGCTTTAACTAATAATTACATTGGGCCTTAATTAATTAAATAACTAGTCCTACAATTAATTCCAACATTGATTCTTATTGGGCTAACAATTAATTCATACCAACTTTGGCCCTAACCTTAATTAGGTTCATGATTTGGGCCAAATTAATCTCTTCAATTCATATCACTCAATTAATTAGTGTTTGGATAATAATTAGGGTTTAGTAGCAATTAGGTTAGCCCTAATTCATTTCTTAACCCAATCGGCTCTATTAGGGTTTTCATTTATTAATTCATGGACTACTAATTTTAATAATTCATTTTTGGCCTCTCATGTCGCATTTGTCAAACTACCAATTAAAAACACATTGAAGCTTAATTAAATGCAAGATTAACAAAACACATAATCCAATTAGATTTGCTAAACACAAAATCGAATGGACTATTACTTAGGGTTTCTAACGTATCGACCATCGATAATAAAAGTCTTAGGTTAGTCCACTAGTTTTAAAATAACCAACCAAGTGAACTTCCCTTTAATAAAACCCTCACAAACAAAGATATGATTACACATGAATGCACAACATATTAAACAAAAATTTAATTCACTTCATTGATAAATATTTCCTAAATATATTTACAATGTGACGTAATATTCGCAGTCATTACACGAGAAGTCCTACAGATGAAAGAAACAGTCAAACGAAAGAAAAGTGTTTTCTCGTGAATAGTGTTTTTACACGTTTTTTGAGAAAAAATTTTATTGACTGTTACGTATTTTTAAAGCTTGGGAATGATGATTCTTGAAACAGAATATCAATTTGACAGACACATTTCGCTCGAGGGCCTAGGTTATTTCCTAGGATTTAGACCCTAGGGTTTAGGGTTTAACTTCTTTTCAATTTTTGAAAAAAAAATTTTATTCTCCTTTTACTTGGTAAGGTTGGATACTCGTACCAAAACACAAAAATAAACATCAACGAAGATTCCATAACACATATAAGATATAATTCAATCTTTTTTATTCATATAAAGTCAGATTACAACTATCTCAGAAGTTCAGAATATTGCATTCACCCCTCCTTAAAAGAATTTTGTCCCCGAAATTAACTTACACAATTAAGAAAATAAATATGGATATTATATTGTCATTTTATCTTCTAATTCTCACGTTTCTTCTTCCACGGATTAATTTCTCCATATGACATTGACTGAAGGTATGACCTTGTTTCACAAGACTTATTCCTTCCTATTAATAATTTTAACAGGAATCTCCTTGGTCTGGATTGGTTCGTAGCTAATGAGATGTTTGTAGTCGGGTTTATAGGGGCGCAATACTGAAACATCAAATACATTATGTATATATTCTAGTTCTGGAGGTAAGGCTACTTCATAAGCTACCTCACCTATTTTTCTTAATATCTTGAATGGTCCTATAAACATTGGACTCAATTTTCCTTTCTTCCAAAATGAATCTTCCCTTTCCAGGGAGATACTTTCAGGAAAACATGATTATCGACTTCAAAGTCTATCTTTTGTCGATGTAGATCGGTATATCTCTTCTGTCTTTCTTGAGCAGCTAGTAACCTCAATTGAATTATTAGAACTACCTCTGCTATTTGTTGAACCAATTCTGGACCAAGCATATTTCACTCATCGACTTCATCCTAACACATCGGTGTTCTACACTTCCTTCCATATAGGGCTTCATATGGCGGCATTCCTACACTAGCGTGATAACTATTGTTGTAGGCAAATTCTACCAGAGGTAAGTGGTCTTCCCAACTTCCACCAAAATCCATCATATAAGCTCTCAATATATCATCTAAAGTTTGGATAGTCCTTTCACTTTGACCATCAGTTTATGGGTGATAAGCAGTACTCATTCTCAATTGTGTGCTAAGATGTTCTTGAATACTTTTTCAAAAGTTTGATGTGAACCTTGGATCTCTATTAGACACAATTGAAACTGGTACACCGTATCTAGAGATAACCTCCTTAATATATAACTTGTCTAGTCGGTCTAAGGTGAACTAGACCTTGATTGGTAAAAAGTAAATTGACTTAGTTAGTCGATCCACTATTACCCAAATGGCATCATAACCCTTCTGTGTGGTTGGAAGGCCTACTACAAAATCTATTGTAATATGCTCCCATTTTTACTCTAAAATTTCCAAAGGTTGTAACAACCCACTTGGCCTTTGATGCTCAGCTTTAACTCGCTGATATGTCAAGCACCTACTAACGAATTCAGCCACCTCTCTTTTCATGTTTGGCCACTAGAAATGTTGACTTATATCTTTGTACATTTTGTTACTGCCAGGGTGTATTGAAAACTTAGTACTATGTGCGTATGACATGATCTCTTCCTTGAGCTCTTGAACTGAAGGAATTAAAATTCTAGATTTAAATCTAATGATTCCCTCCTTGTTCATCTTGTATTTGCCGTCTATAGTCACTGTTAACTTCAGCTTCTTATAATCTCCATCTTTTTCTTGGATTTCCTTAATTTTACCCAATAATGTTGAGTGATCCTCCATTACGAACAATTTTCTCATCGAGATTGAAGGAACTCTCACCTCTATGTCGAGTCTAGTGAACTTTTTGATCAACTCATCTTGAGTTGTTAGCACATTTAGTTTCTCTTGATTATTCCTACTCAAAGCATCTACAACGACATTGACTTTCCCTAGATGATACAAAATCTCACAATCATAATCATTTATCAATTCTAGCCATCGTCTTTACCTCGTATTCAACTCCCGTTGTGCGAAAATATATTTCAAACTATTGTGATCGGTATAAATTTCACACTTCTCTCCATACAAGTAATGCCTCCATATCTTTAAAGCAAATACTACTGTCGTTAATTCTAGATCGTGAGTAGGATACCTTAACTCATAATCCTTTAGCTGTCTAGAAGAATAAGCTATTAATGCCATGTTGTATTAGAACACAACCTAATCCTTTATGTGAGACATCATTGTAGACTACAAGACCTCCATTATTATCAGGTAGTGATAATATTGGTTCCTCACTTAGCCTCTCTTTAGCTCTTTAAAGCTCTCTTCGCATTTGTCCGTCCATACAAATTTCACTGTCTTCCTGGTTAAGCTGGTTAATGGGGTTGCTAACTTTGAAAAATCCTAATTAAAACATCTTTAGTATCCCGCTAAACCTAAGAAACTCCTTACTTCTGTTGTGGTCTTTGGTTGTTTCAAATTTATCACTACTTCTATCTTTGATGGATCCATTAAAATTCCATTCTTGCCAATCACATGAGCTAGGCACTTAACTTTCTCTAGCTATAACTCACATTTTGAAAATTTAGCATAAAGTTGTTCCCTCCGTAAGGCTTCTATTTTCAAGTGTACAACATGTTCTTCTAGTGTCTTCGAGTATATGAGAATATCATCAATGAACACTATAACATACTTGTCTAAGCAAGAGCTAAAAACCCTATTTATCAAGTCCATGAATACTGCTAGTGCATTCATTAATCCAAAGGACATCACTAAAAACTTGTAATGTCCATAACGTGTTCGAAACACTGCCTTTGGCATATCTTCCTTTCTAACCCTTAGTTGATGGTTACTCGATCGTAGATTAATCTTAGAGAAGTAATATGCTCCTTTGAGTTGATCAAACAAGTCATCAATCATAGGTAATTGATACTTATTCTTAATGGTTAATTTATTGAGTTCACGATAATCAACATATAATCTTAAAGTTCCATCTTTTTCTTGACAAACAACACTGGTGCTCCCCATGGAGAAACACTTAGTTGAATGTATTTCTTATCTAGCAGTTATTGTAATTGTACCATCAACTCCACAAGCGCCATTCTATATAGAGCCTTCAAAATAGGTGCTGTTCCAGGAGTTAAATCAATAACGAACTTAATCTCCCTATCAGGCGAAAGATCGGGTAGATCATCAGGAAAGACATCCAAAAACTTTCTAACCACTGGTATTTGGTCTATATCCAACCCTTTCTGTTGGGTGTCCACGATATATGCTAAATAACCTTAACAACCCTTATGAAGTAATCCCTTTGCATGGTTTGCGGTTAGGCATTGGGATTTTCTCAGTGACTGACTTTCGTTAAAGACTGCTTTTGATTTGGACGTCGTTAGAAGTTTAACGCACTTTTATTGACAATCAATCATCACTTGGTTATTGGTTAACCAATCCATGCCTAGAATTACATCAAATTTCCCTAATTGGACTGGAATAAGATTGACTCTCAACTTATGACCCTTGATCACTATGCAACAACCTCTTAATATGTTATTAACAGGTATTAATTCTTTATTAGCAATCTCTATTATTAAGGGACTTTCTAATAATTCAATAGGCTTATTTAGTTTCTTAGCAAATTTATGAAAAATAAAAGAACAAGTAGCACCCGAATCAAATAGCACATAAACACTTATGATGTTGATCAAAATGATACCCGACACGACGTCTTGAGGTGATATTATATCTCCCACGAACATGTTAAAATGTCCTTGTTGTTGGATGACCTGGGTTAGTTGTTGGGGTAGATTTGTTGACATTGTCCCTTCTGACGTTTCCTCCTTTCTTGGGGCACAACTTTGTTTGATGTCTCGTGGCTCCACAATTAAAGCAAATATATTTCTTAGGGTTAGGGCATGCGTTTGCTAAGTGTCCCTCTTGTTTGCAATTGTAGCAAACATTCTTCCCTTTTAAACACACTCCTAAGTGATTTTTTCGGCATTTTTTGCATGGGTCCATTGATTTCTTCTTATTCTCCCCTCTTTGTTGGGAGTTTCTCCCACCACCGAACTTTCTTTTATTATTCCTTCCACCATTTCCCCTTTATGACTACCTCCCTCATTGCCCTTTTTATTATTTTTTTTTTTTTTTAAATTTTTCATGGCTTCGCTGCTACCTTCGGCAATGATAGCCTTCTCAAGGATTTAAGAGAAATCCTCTAGCTATAACACAACTAACTTGTTATATATCCAAGGTTTAAACCTTCTAGTTTTACGCTCGTCCGATTAAATTCTGAGGCATATTAGGGAACAATCATGTCCCTTTGTTTCAAGTTTAAAAACTGAACCTCCATACAGTTCTTTATACTTCTTGAGAAAAATTTCTCGAAGAATATACCTTTGAACTTTTCCTATGGTACAACACCTTCACCTGCAGGGGCTTGGTTTTCTTCCCATCATAAGTTAGCCTCATCCTACATTGGGTAGGTGGCAAACTTAGTCTTTTTATCCTCATCAACCTCTGTTATGTCAAAGGCTTTTTTAATTTCTTTTATCCAACACTGAGCCTCTATAGGCTCAGCGGTTCCCTTGAATTTGGGAGATACTACATTCTTGAAGTCTTTAAACAAGACTTTATGTGGATGTGGTTGTGGTGGTGGTGCATGTGGTTGTGGTTGTGGGGGTGGTGGTGTAACATTGGTTGCTACTCGAGTATCTAAAGCTCCTATTAACTTATCTGTGAATTATTACATAGGATCGGGAGCCTAGATCTCACTTTCACTCTTAACACTTGTCATTGCTGTTGCCCTTGTTCATGGTTTTGGTGGTGCCATTTCTCTAAATAAAATGAAAGGCACGTGTAAATATGAAAGCATTAATAATTGCGAGACATATTCCTTAAACAAACTTCTTATATATTGAATTTTCACAGTACAATATTCGAGTAATAAAAATCACATTACAACTATTAACACCCCTTATAAAAATGGGATTGCTAATTTACAATATTTAAAGTATACTAATATATTACAAGTCCTTCGATTACGACTAGAGCTTCCTAGCCTTCTTACAGACCTTGTGGATCATGCTAATCATCACAGATCTGTTGATATCATACCCCATATCTCTAACTGGTGAAGGAAAATCATTTATTTTTTCTTGGAGTTTGAAGTATGATGTACAACAGGCCTATTTAACTTGACCACGATCCTCTTGTAGTCGAATTACTTTCTCTTGGGAAGCATCCAACTAAAGTTGTAGTTAGTGGCTTCTCTTACCCTTGTCCAACCATCTCCTTTCAAGTACTTCCATTACGTCACCAGTAGTTTTTACGTTTGCCTGCTTTTCTGCCTGTAGTGTTTCAATAAGCTCTTCTTGAGCTTCACCATATGCTAACATCTCAGCTGCATCTTCTTCCAACTCAACAATTATTTTAACGTAAGTTGGGAAGTCGATGACATCTTTATCATCATCCTCCTCTACTTGGAGAACTTGAATAGCTTCACTACCATCGTGAGTTCCACGTCGTGGTTAGGCTCCTCATTATCAGATTCATCACTAAAGTGCTTGCTAGGATCACTTTCGTTGCCCAAATCTTTAGCGTTGACTTCCATGATATCTAGTCTGTTTATATAAGCTATTTCTATAACAGAATTTTGACTTTTAATTATTATATTTCTTTTACATAATGTCTTTTATGTAATTAAGATTTACTAACATCTTTTAATTATATATAGACTCTTCACAAGTCCATTTAACTTAATTCATCAGATTATATCCTAAAGTACTCGTTACTTTAGAGCTACAATCTACAGCTCTGATACCAACCTGTGATGCCCCCAAATCACTATACTTTCTATAGCTAATCTGGAGTTCACTATAAATGTTAAGTCATTAGGTATATAGATGATTTCCTTTATTCATAAACAAAATTCTCATCTTAATTCTCAAATATCTTTCATCATTTCATACTAAGTCCTTATAATCAATGCAAGGGACTTAATACTCATTTCAAATACTTTACATATTCTAAGATTCACGACATTAAATCATTAGGACGGTTTTTGGGAACAAAGAATCTCGTGATGCATGTTTGTATCTTCATTTGTGAAAAATATTTGCATCTTTATCCGTCACAAATGTTTGTATCTTTGTCTAGTGCAAAATTCTCTTTCCGTACAGAACATACCCAACTAGTTAAAACCCTCACTCGAAACACATTTGGTTATAGTGATATCTCTTCATATCAATAATCCTACTTATCTGGATTCAAAATAGTGATAACAAGCTTGTACTTGGGTCCGAGGAACTTAACGATGAATTTGACCATTTAACATCAATTAGTCCTATCTCGGATGTGTACAATACTCATAATGTTATTTACCATCCTCATTCTGATAAGTACTTAATATCAATATTGTGTTAATGTTTAACAATTCTAAGTTCAATCAAAGTAAAGACGTATAACATGAGTTGATGATAATAAGATCATTTCATTGATAATAATAATATTCGATTTCATGTGTGAGATTTGTTCTTATTACAAAACGTCATTATGACTACAATTAAGAATAAATAAGGAAAACAGTAAACTAGTCTACGCATTTCTTCTTTTCTTTCTTCTTTGAGCCGGAGCTCTTAGGTATATCTACAAAAGGGTGAGCTAAAAATGCTCAGCAAGTCTTAAACATATAGCATATAAGTGAACTCACACCGATATGGATTGAAAAGATTTATAGCACAACAATTGATATCACAAATGTTTTAATATAGCAAAACTGAGTGGTGGTTAGACCTTGAATTGTTCGTTTGTCTTTCGACTTAGAACCATACAGTGGACATAGAAAGGGGATCAACCTACCGACATCCTATGTTATGCATAACATACACTACACTGGACTAATCATTAAAATGTTACATATTCATTCATCTCAGTTTACTTCACAAGTTAGGATCACCCCAAGACTACTTGGTTTGATAAAATAAAGCATGGTTGGAAATATATCATGAAGGAATATTTCATTTCTCAAGTTATGCCGAAAAAGAAGCAATAACTTTCATATCAAAGATTTATAACACATTTTTGTACAAGATGTATAAATCACATAAAAAGCAAGTAAACAAAGGTTAATAGTAAAAAACTTGTCTTGAAACTATTTTAGGGTTTTTTTTATAAAACGTTTAGAAGCCTATATAAAGGTTACACATATATTATCATTAGTTTATCAAAGTTTACCTTTGAATAAGTGTGTTTATAACTAATAGACTATTTTCATTAGTGGAATCATTTCGTTAAGTAAAACTCAAAATCATATTTTTAAGCCCTAAAATCCAAATGGTTCCTTAATATTTTTTAGCTTCGACCTCTTTTATGGTAATAGCCATAACTTTCTTATACGAAAATATTTTTGAGTAATTCTTGAGTCTAAATTTCTTAGAATTGCATGATCTACAACTTGATTTCAGGTTTCTAAGGCATATTCAGACTTTAAGTTTTCAAAAATTTGCTAAAACAGTCAGTATGCTTTACTTCAATCAAAATCTATTGGGTTAACCATGTGAAACATGGTGCCACTAGCTTTAAGTTGTCAAGATATCATGTTATAAGACTTAATAATACTTTACAACCCTGATAAAGGGAAATTATTTTACGTCATTAAATCCGACTTGCGCGCTATGAATAAATGTTATGCATAATGTAGAATACTACGAGGCTGATCATCTCATGTACTTGTTTTCCAGAGGTTTCACTGTTAATCACTGTTGTTCCTCTGTAGCGTTCAATGGTCCTTAACGATCACTCACTAATATGAAATATTCATGCTTTGCTAGATCAAAATTCTTTTATGCTAGATACATTACGAATTGTTATTTCTAAATTTATCAGACCTGACACTTATCAGAATTTGTATTCCTTACCGTGTGACTCATGTATAATTTGTTGAACTATCTTATGATTTATCAGAAAGTTCTCGAACCTTATAATTGTCTAGACTCTTGAACTCAATTGATGTTTATTGTATATTATATACATGCTGAGCAAACTCATTGATCATACTTGCTTCTAAATCCCATTTACAATGAAGACGGAAAAAGTTAGTAGCTCTAGAAAGGACAAAGGAAAGGCCAAGGCTACTAAGTACTCTAGGGTTTATGAAATAATTATATATTGTATTAAACTTTGATTGTATTAGCCTTTTATACTCAAGACTTATCATGTATTAGGAAAGGTTGTTCAGACCTGGTATAACTGTAAGACAATTATTAATGTAATGTACTATGGTATATTTTTATGTATCGATTGGGTAGTTATGTATGATGCTCAGATGGTATCGTGAAACACTGAATTTGAGGTACGAGTACCTGAATTTGGTGGTGTCACACCATCACTATTACCAAAATCAAAATCTAAACCTCTATTTTATTCAAAAACCACCACCACCACCATCATCTAAATCAAAATCTTTACCAATCTTTAGGGAAGGAAAATGGGTTTGAAGGAATTGGGTCTCTTCGGTCCCTAAAGGAGGTCCTAATCTAGATGGTTGTATGTGTAAATTGGAGATGGGTATTGTAATATCCTAGAATTTCCACGTCATTATTAATTAAATTATTGATTTAATTTCCGACGAGTTAGTTTTTTGAGATTATTTAAATCTTTTTATGTGCTTAATTAATTATGTGATTAAATGATTATGTAATTAACTACTAAAATTAATTAAAGGGGGTCACTAATATGTTATTTAAATTAGTGAACAAACCCTAAAGTTTTAATATCAAAATAATTGATAAGTTTCCTATTAATTAAATATTCAATTAAATTGAATATAATGAGTTAATTAAATATAATAAATTACTTAATATGATTATTAATTAATGTAAATAATGTGAAATATTAATAATAATATTTATTAGTCCATTTAGTAATTTAATACTAATGGGTTAGGATATTTAATTATTTATTCAATCTAATTATTTATTTAATCATGGATTGAATAATTAATGTGTAAATTATTAAATTAGCCCAACATGGGTCAATTAGTAGCCCAAGTGGAGAATAATAAAATTTGACAAATTAGTAGCCCAAATAATTTAATAGCCCAAACAATTTAATAGAAGCCCAATTGGTATTTTAAATAAAGCCCAATAATTGGCCCACTTGAAAAAACAATTATATAAATATTAATTAATTAAAAAGTGAGCTTGTGACACTCATTTTGGGACAAGAATTGTAGTCCATCAGCCGACCATGCTTGGGAAGGAGAGAGAAAGTTGATATTTTATTTTATTTTTCATTTATTTAATAAAAGGATTGCTTGTTTTAATTTTTCAAGTACTTGGACCATCCCTCTTTTCACCTAATGTGTCATTTAACCCATTCCTTGTGTAAGTTGTCATCTAGGGGCATGGCCAAAATTATTAGATATATTATGTGTATCTAATAATTTTGCAGGTATACTTGAAATTGGTAGAGCTTATTTCATTATTTTCTCCAAGTCCAAAAGAGAGAGCTAGAGAGCATTTGAGAGTGTGAAAAAATATTGAGAGCAAAATACTAAGAGAGGAGAATGAGTTCTTGGTTTATGCCTTCAAGATTCACCACTTATTTTGGAAGAAAAAGGAGGATATCCATTAAATCAAGGTAATGGTTATTATAAATCTAATTTTTGTTTTAAATTAAATAAACTAACATGTGTATATAAATATGTTAATATAGTTAATAATGTGTGGTAGTAATATTTATGCCATGCTTGAGTTTAATATGCTTGGTTTGTATTTTGGTATATTTTGTATGCTAAAATATGTATTTAGTAGTGTATAAACAAGTTTTGGAATTTATGACCAAAAATATTTTTATAAAACTTAGGTTTGATGTTCTAATATTATAGAACATTAAATCATGAGAAAAATAAAGTTTGAATCACTCAAAATGGAGTTATATACAAAAAGTTATGATTTATGGTAGTTTATGTGATGTAAAAATTTTTATAAAAAAATAATGATATTAAATCATGAAAAATTAAATTTTCATGTTATAAATTGATATTAAGTGATTGGTAATTTTTTTGGATTTTTATTGAGGATTTAAAGCTTACTTGATGGTATATTTTTATTTAAAATGGGTATTGCCGGACACTGTTCACATTCTGCAAAGGGAAAAAAAAAAATTAAAGGTTTCCGCGCAATGCGCGGACCACTGTTCATAGAAAACGCGGAGACAAAACGGCGTCGTTTGGTAGAATAAAAATTTACCCCGCGCGTTACGCGCGGAGGCCAACAGCCCGGGCTCCAAAACGGCACCGTTTTGGGCCTGCTTACGGATAACGCGCGCAATGCGCGAGCCCAGTTTCTGCGAAATTACCAAACTGCCCCTCCGTGTTTTTCTCGGCGAAATTACTATTTTGCCCTCGGATCAGTTTTCAACTTATTTACAGAAATGCCATTCGGGTTTAATTTTAATTAATTTAAATAATTCAAAACTAATTTAAAATTATAACAAAAATAATAAAAATACAAAAATGATATTAGGGAGGATATTTTTCATTAAGTTTAATATTTAAATATTTTAAATATTAATCTAGTTAGCTAAATCATGGTTAAGTTAAATAGATTTTTTAGTTATTTATTATTTAAAATGTTAATAATAAATAAAGGTAATAAATTAGCAATTATTATTTAGTTACTATTAAATAATAATTAAAGAGAGATAAAAATCTATAAATTAATTATTTATTAATATTATTAAATAATAAATAAGGATAATTAAGTAATCAATTATTATTTAATAACGATTAATGGAAATTAAGTTATTAGATTAGCAATTTATTATTTAATTTAAATAATAAATAAAGATGAATTAATTATTATTTAACCTTAAATAATAATTAAAAATAATTAAATAATTAATTATTATTTAATTGACATTAAATAATAATTAAAGAGGATTAAAATTAGTAAACTATTATTTAATTTCCTTAAATTAAATAATAAGTGAGGTTAATTAATTAATTAATTATTAGTTGATTAATATTAAATTAAAGAAGGTTAAATTTAAATCAATAATTATTATTTAATTATGATTAAATAATAAGTAAGTACAATTAGTTATTATTTATTTTAAATAATAACTAGAGTTAATTAATTAATTTCTATTTAACCAAGATTAAATAGTAACTAAATAGAGATTGAATTAATACAATAAATTTAATTTAATTATACTTTAATTAAACAATTGTAATAAGTTGTTTAAGGGTTTAATAAGAGTCCAACGCTTAAGAAAAATATTTTCTAACTTATTAAATTATTAACCTAATTTGATTGAGGGTCTATAAGGTTAATAATATTATTTCGACTAACGTAAATTATGTTTAACATCATGGAAAAACTTCTTTTTCTGTTGTCTTGTTAAATCTGGAGGGAACAGTTTTCCTACAATAAAATTCACAAAATCTACGTACCATGGTAATTTCTGATTGACTGTGAACAATTGTTCATCTGGGAAGGAGTTGTTGATCACCGTCGTATCTCCCTTGTTTTGCTCTGAATTTTCCAATCTTGATAATTGATCCGCTACCTGATTTTCAGTCCCTTTTCTATCTCGAATCTCCAAGTCAAATTCCTGAAGCAAAAGTATCCATCTTATCAATCTCGACTTGGCATCCTTCTTGGCAATCAGGTATTTAATTGCCGAATGGTCTGTGAAAACAATCACTTTGGTTCCTAGAAGATAGGAACGAAACTTATCAAATGCGTAGACAACAACAAGTAACTCTTTCTCCGTAGTAGTGTAGTTCAATTGTGCATCGGACAACGTCTTGCTAGCGTAATATATTGCATGAAAGACCTTCTCTTTACGTTGACCCAATACAGCTCCAATTGCAAAATCGCTCGCATCACACATTAATTCGAATGGAAGATTCCAATCTGGTGCCACTATTACTGGTGCTGTAATCAACTTCTTTTTCAAAACTTCAAATGCTTCAAGACAGGCCTTATCGAAACGAAATGTAACATCCTTCTCTAAAAGACTACATAACGACTTTGTGATCTTTGAGAAGTCTTTGATGAACCTTCTATAAAACCCTGCATGTCCTAAGAAACTACGAATACTCTTTACTGAAGTTGGTGGAGGAAGATGCTCAATAGTTTCGATCTTTGCTTTGTCGACCTTAATGCCTTTAACAGAAACACAATGTCCCAAAATTATTCCTTCTTAAACCATGAAATGGCATTTTTCCCAATTTAAGACCAAATTCGTCTCCATACATCGTTTAAGTACAAGTGTGAGATTCTCCAAACATGAGTCGAATGTATCACCAAAAACTGAAAAGTCATCCATAAATACTTCTAAATTACGTTCGACCATATCTGAAAAAATAGCCATCATACACCGTTGAAACGTCGTTGGTGCATTACATAATCTAAAAGACATTCTTCTGAAAGCAAATGTTCCGTAGGGGCATGTAAACGTAGTTTTTTCTTGATCCTCAGGTGCAATAGAAATCTGGCTGTAGCCCGAGTATCCATCCAACAGGCAGTAATACTCATGTCCCGCGAGTCTGTCCAATATCTGATCAATGAATGGTAGCGGAAAATGGTCCTTACGAGTGGCCTTGTTTGACTTTCTGTAATCCATACATACCTACCCAACCCGTAACTGTCCTTGTAGGGATCAATTCGTTGATCTCATTCGCAACTACTGTCATTCCTCCTTTCTTTGCCACGCATTGGACCGGGCTCACCCATGAACTATCTGAAATAGGGTAGATGAGGTCCAACCATTTGATGATTTCCTTTTTAACCACTTCTTTCATGATGGGATTAAGTCTTCTTTGTTGCTCAATGGTAGGTTTTGCCTCATCTTCAAGTAGAATTTTATGCATACAAAATGATGGGCTGATTCCTTTTATGTCAGCAAGAATCCAACCTATAGCTGTCTTATATTCCCTTAACACCCTCAATAACTTATCCTCTTGACTTCCATCGAGAGATGCAGAAATTATAACTGGTAATGAAGAAGAAGAACCAAGATAAGTGTACCGTAGATGATTAGGTAGCGGTTTGAGTTCCAACACAGGTGATACTTCCAAAGATGATTTTACCCTTTCCGATGGCTCCCCCGAATAATCCAATATTTTGAACTTTGTTTTAACTCGCTCGAGTTTTGGTGTTGAATCTAAGATTTGGGCCAATTCTAGTAAAGCTGGATCATCTAAAATCTCATCATTTACCATTATAGCCTCAAGAGAATCTTCAATTTCAGCTTCCATAAATACATCCCTAACTGTTTTATCAAGCACATCAACTCAGTAGCACTCTTTTCCTTCATTAGGGAATTTCATAGCCTTGAAGACGTTAAAAGTCACCTCTTGGTCTTGGACCCTCATCGTTAACTCTCCTTTTTCCACATCGATCAATGTCCTACCCGTAGCTAGAAACGGGTGCCCAAGAATGATTGGTATGCTGCTGTCTTCTTCAAAATCAAGTACTATGAAATCTGCAAGGAATATAAATTTATCCACTTTTACGAGCACGTCCTCCATAATTCCCTTTAGATAAGTGAGGGATCTATCTGCTAGCTGCAAAGTCACGTTTGTAGGTGTAGCTTCCTTTAATCCAAGCTGTTGATAGACCGAAAAAGGCATAAGGTTAATACTTGCTCCCAAGTCACATAAGCGCCGGTTGAAAAATTGAGCCCCTATAGTGCATGGAATGGTGAAGCTACCTGGATCCTTTAACTTTTGTGGTAACTTCTTCTGTAGAATTGCACTACATTCTTCCGATAATGCTACTATTTCGAAGTCTCCTAACTTCCTCTTTCTTGTTAAAATGTCTTTCATGAATTTGGCGTAGCTAGGCATCTGTTCTAAAGCATCCGCGAATGGAATATTAATGTGCAATTTCTTAAACACCTCTAGAAACTTAAAAAATTGTCTGTCGATTTTCTGCTTTTGAAACCGTTGTGGAAAAGGCATGGAAGGTATCACCGCATTCTATTTATCTCCTTTTTTAGCTTCCACAGACTCATCCTCAACCTTATTTTCTGAATTTCCTACTTCATTATCATCTATCTTTGAATTTTCAGAAATCTTTTGCTCATTGACATCTGCATTCAACTCTTTTCCGCTTCTAAGGGTGACCGCCTTGCACTGTTCATTACCACCTCCTTTTGGATTCTTCTTAGTATCATTCGGTAGATTGCCTTTAGGCTGATTATTCAACTCATTTGACAATTGTCCTATCTGACTCTCAAGATTCCTTATCACCGTACTTTGATTCTTTGCATTTATTTCTACCACACTAGCCAAATTAGCTATCATATGTTCTAAATGAGACATCTTATTATCCTGTTGATGCAGTTGCTGCTGAAATCTAGGTGGGTAATTTTGCCATGGAGCTTGAGCTTGAGGTTGTGACTGGTTATTGCTCCAAGTAAGGTTTGGATGGTTCCTCCATCCCGAATTATAATTGTTTGAAATTATGCCTTGTTGTCGATTAAAATTGGACACATATTGCACAGATTCAGTGTTGATTGGGCATTGCTCATTGGAATGATTCCCCGCGCATAACTCACAAATCAGATCCACTTTTTGAACAGTTTGACCCCCAATTATATCTATCTTCTTTGAAAGTGCAGAATATTGAGCATCCAATTTAGCCGATAAAGCTGTCATGGCATCCACTTCTATAATTTCGGCTACCTTTGGTTGATTGATCCTAGCAGTTGGCCATTGATAATTATTTGCCGCCATTGTTTCCAACAACGTGTATGCTTCATCACAGTTCTTAGCCATGAGGGCTCCTCCCGCAGCAGCATCTATGCTAGTCCTTATTGTGCTGAACAATCCATTATAAAAAGTCTACACTTGAAGCCATTTAGGAACCCCGTGATGAGTGCATCTTCTCAACAAATCTTTAAACCGTTCCCATGCTTCATAAAGTGATTCTACATCGTGCTAAACGAAAGAAGTGATATCGTTCCTCATATTTGCTGTCTTTGCTGGTGGGAAGAATTTTGCTAGAAATTTTTGCGCTAAGTCATTCCATATTGTGATCGAACCAGGTGGTTGTGAATGAAGCCAACTTTTCACCTTATCGCTTAGTGTAAATGGAAACAACCTAAGTCTTATCGCTTCTTTCGTTACCCCATGGTATTTGAAAGTGTCACAAATTTCTAAGAAACTGACTATGTGATCATTCGGATCATCATTTGGCAAGCCACCAAATTGCACTGAGTTTTGAATCATTTGTATTGTGCCTGGTTTGATCTCGAAATTCGTCGCATTAATTACAGGTCTAGTGATACTAGATTGCAGTTCAGTAACTTGCGGCATAGCATAATTGCGCAATGACTTTTGCTCCTTGTCCGCCATTTTCTCTTGATTTTGAATCATCTCTTGAATATATCTCCTTAGTCTACAGAACCTTCTTTCTATCTTGTCGTCGTATTCAAGTGGTTCCTGACCTTTAGAGCGTGTTTGCATGCAAAATCAAGATTTACCTGGAAAGGAAAAGATAAAGAAAATTTGTAAACTAAGATTAATGGAATTACAATTAAATAAAGATAAATTATTAAAGTCCCTGGCAACGACGCCAAAAACTTATTGTCTTTTTCTAATAGCACTATAACACGCAAGTATACACGTTCAATTGTAATACTCAGCAAGCAAGGTATCGTTCCCACGAGGAATCAATAACTATCTAAAATAATCTTATACTCAATTAATCCTATTTAAACTAACGATTTGCAAATTCAATGTTTAACTAAATTGTAACTAAGGAATAACACACTACTAAATTAATCAACCACGAAATAAACTGCAGATATGAAGGATTAAGATTACAATTTCCCCTAGAGTTTCATGTAAATCGCCTCACTCTCTCTTTACAATTAATTACTTAACTTAGACCGTTAACCAAGAATTCTTTATAATATTTATACGCTGCTTCCGCTAGTCATATAAACAAATCCTCCTATATCTGACCATACGGCAACAGAACTAACAAGGAACACCCAAATTAATTAACTCACTATATTCCTATGTGAACTATGTTAATTAGGGTTTTAAACTCAAATTCTTTTCTAGCTGCAAAAGTTATATAGGTATATTTCTATCTTATACACTAATCATATAAACCCTTTTCAAGTTTTATGAACAGATGCTATCATATCCTGATCTAAATTGATACTCCATATTCCAATTTTCGTATAAATTATCATAGTAATTGTTGATCAGACAATTAAACGTTAACGCACAAGATATGATAAACGGTCCATCCGTAAGTAATCAAAATAATGAGAGAGAGATGAATTTAACTTACACACTAGGTTCCATTGTAATCTTAATTAAGAATTAGTTCATAGCGTTAAAGAAAAACAACATCATCATATTAATTAAACTCATCTAGAGAATTACAATAACTGAAAATAGAAGATAAGATTAAGAGAAAACTATATTAGTCGCTCTAATTCTGTCCCAATCTTCAAGCTTTGTAAATCCTCTTTCACGTTCTTCTTCTGTTCCTCTCTGCTCTGCAAAAATCCTTCGATGGTTGCTTAATTCCTCCCCTTTTGAGTTGTTGACTTTCCTCTTTATAGCTTCCCAGTTAAATCCAAATTAATGACAAGTTTCTCACATAACAGGACTCTAAAATCAGCTTCAAACCGCGTTCGGGACCCACATCAGAATCCTGCTAAAAAACTAGAAACGAATACCACCGCAACTGTGGTCCATCATAGCGCAGCTATGGTCCATCATATTCTTCACTAACGCAACTGTGGATCATCCAAGAGCAGTTGCGGCTGATGTTTCTGTTTTCAACCTTCGAATTGCCTATTGAAGCGCAGCTGCGGACCATCCATGCGCAGCTGCGGTAATATTTTCCACAAAAATTACGATGTTGCCACCGAAGTCCGATTTTTCTGCAAAACAAAGAAAAACACAGAAACAAGTAAAACGAAACATAAAGTGTCATGAAAACTAACAAATAATCAAGCTAAACATACTCAATTCGTAGGTATAAAATCCACTCATCACCATCCTCTTCGTTACTGTAATGTCCTAGAATTTCCACGTCATTATTAATTAAATTATTAATTTAATTTCCGACGAGTTAGTTTTTTGAGATTATTTAAATCTTTTTATGTGATTAATTAATTATGTGATTAAATAATTATGTCATTAATTACTAGAATTAATTAAAGGGGGGTCACTAATATGTTATTAAATTAGTGAACAAACCCTAAAGTTTTAATATCAAAATAATTGATAAGTTTCCTATTAATTAAATATTCAATTAAATTGAATATAATGAGTGAATTAAATATAATAAATTAATTAATATGATTATTAATTAATGTAAATAATGTGAAATATTAATAATAATATTTATTAGTCCATTTAGTAATTTAATACTAATGGGTTAAAATATTTAATTATTTATTCAATCTAATTATTTATTTAATCATGGATTGAATAATTAATGTGTAAATTATTAAATTAGCCCAACATGGGTCAATTAGTAGCTCAAGTGTAGAATAATAAAATTTGACAATTTAGTAGCCCAAACAATTTAATAGAAGCCCAATTGGTATTTTAAATTAAAACCCAATGATTGGCCCACTTGGAAAATACTTAATTTAACTATTAATTATTTAAAAAGTGAAAAGTGACTCACATTTTGGGACAAAAAGAAGCTCCATCAGCCGACCAAGCTAGGAGAGGAGAGAGAAAATGATAGTTTTGTTATTATTTTCTTTTATTTTTCATTTAATTAATAAAGGGTTGCTTGTTTTATTTTTGTAGTACATGAAACCATGCCTCTTTTCACCTAATGTGTCATTTAACCCATTCCTTGAGTAAGTTGTCATTTAGAGGCATGGGCAAAATTATTAGATATATTATGTGTATCTAATAATTTTGCAAGTATACTTGAAATTGGTAGAGCTTATTTCATTATTTTCTCCAAGTCCAAAAGAGAGAGCTAGAGAGCATTTGAGAGTGTAGAAAAATATTTTGAGAGCAAAATTATCAAAAGAAGGAGTTCTTGGTTTATGTCTTCAAGATTCACCACCTATTTTGGAAGAAAAAGGAGGATAGCCATTAAATCAAGGTAATGGTTATTCTAAATCTAATTTTGTTTTAAATTAAATAAACTAACATGTGTATATAAATATGTTAATATAGTTAATAATGTGTGGTAGTAATATTTATGCCATACTTGAGTTTAATATGCTTGGTTTGTATTTTGGTATCATTTGTATGTTAAAATATGTGTTTAATAGTGTATAATCAAGTCTTGAAATATATGACCAAAAATATTTTTATAAAACTTAGATTTAATGCTCTAATATTATAGAACATTAAATCATGAGAAAAAACAAAGTTTGAATCACTCAAAATGGAGTTATATACAAAAAGTTATGATTTATGGTAGTTTATGTGATGTAAAATTTTTTATAAAAAAAGAATGATATTAAATCATGAAAAATTAAATTTTCATGTTATAAATTGATATTAAGTGATTGGTAATTTTTTTAGATTTTTATTGAGGATTTAAAACTTACTTGATAGTATATTTTTATTGAAAATGGGTATTGTCGGGCACTATTCACAGTCTGCAAAGAAAAAAAAATTAATTTCCGCGCAATGCGTGGATAACTGTTCACCGAAAACGCGGAGACAAAACGGCGTCGTTTTGTTTAAAGAAAAAAATCAATCCGCGCGTACGCGCGGAAGCCATCAGCAGTGTCCCAAAACGGCACCGTTTTGGGCCTGCTTACGGATAACGCGCGCAATGCGCGAGCCCAGTTCCGCGAAATTACCAAACTGCCCCTCCGTGATTTTTCTCGGCGAAATTACTATTTTGCCCTCGTTTCAGTTTTCAACTTATTTACAGAAATGCCATTCGGGTTTAATTTAATTAATTTAAATATTTAAAAACTAATTTAAAATTATAACAAAAATAATAATAATTCAAAAATGATATTGGGGAGGATATTCTTAATTAAGTTTAATATTTAAATATTTTAAATATTAATCTAGTTGGCTAAATCATGGTTAAGTTAAATAAATTTATTAGTTATTTATTATTTAAAATGTTAATAATAAATAATGGAGATAAATTAGATATTATTATTTAATTCACATTAAATAATAATTAAAGAAGATATAAAAATTTATAAATTAACTATTTATTATTTAAATATTATTAAATAATAAATAAGGATAATTAAGTAATTAATTATTATTTAATTAGCATTAAATAATGATTAAGGGAAATTAAGTTATTTAATTTAAATAATAAATAAGGATAAATAAATTGAATTTTGTTTAATCTTAAACAATAATTAAAATTAATTAAATAATTAATTATTATTTAATTGACATTAAATAATAATTAAAGAGGATTAAAATGAGTAAACTATTATTTAATTTCCTTAAATTAAATAATAGGTAAGGTTAATTACTTAGTTAACTATTAGTTGATTAATAATAAATTAAAGAAGGTTAAAATGAATCAATAATTATTTATTATTTAATTATGATTAAATAATAAGTAAGTACAATTAGTTATTATTTATTTTAAATAATAACTAGAGTTAATTAATTAATTTCTATTTAACCAAGATTAAATAGAGATTGAATTAATAAAATAAATTTAATTTGATTATACTTTAATTAAACAATTGTAATAAGTTGTTTAAGGGTTTAATAAGTGTCCAACGCTTAAAAAAAATATATATTTTCTAACTTATTAAATTATTAACCTAATTTGATTGAGGGTCTATAAGGTTAATAATATTATTTCGACTAACGTAAATTCTGTGTTAGTACTTATATGATAAATAAGTACCTTAGTGAGCGTATAGTTGTGCAAATACGCCGTACTAATTATTAGACCAACTTTATTAATGTTAGGTCTTTTCAAAGCCAGTTAGTTAAAGCTAGACATATATTGTAGCTGAGCAGACATGCAAGTTCTTTATCTCTAAACTCATTTCATTGAGCAAATTATTTATCTAAGCTTGAACTGTTATTTCCAAGCATGCTTTGAGTGGTTTAATTACTTTACAATTATTCCACATCGATATTATTGTTATTCGCACTTGTTGCACTTGAGATTGTACAGTCATTGACTTGTACTTAATTACTGTTCTAATGTTTAAAGAACTGTTCAAAGTAGGTCTAAGCCATTGTTCGGCTAGACATTTATGTTAAAGATTTTAAAAGCTATCCAACTCATTGAAGATGCGGATTCTTAGACTGTTATGAACACCCCTTTATTATAGGGGAGTACCCTGTATCTAATATCAGGTACAAAAATACGGAAATTAAATGGTATGCATACACATATTGTACTAAGGCTGATCCCCTTGGGTACATATTTCTGGTAGTAACCATTGGGTCAACCTGCTATTGACTCCAGTGGATATTTATAGTTCATAGTCTATTTGACTATCCTAATTTTAAAAGCAAATTATTATTCCTGCTTATGTTATTCACATTATTGAATTGTTCAGCTATTCCCTTTCATTCATGATATATTGTTCCTTGTTGTTATTTAAACTTGTTGAGCAAACTAGTTGCTCACTCTTGCTATATCATGAAACCTTATTGCAGTGCAACCCGAGACTTCGGGAAAGAACAAGGATAAAGGAAAGATGAAGTAATAGACTTCGAGATGCAGCCCTATAGTTAATTAAATTAACTGTTATGTAATATAAACCCTTATTACTTTATTAAGGGTATATGTGTACTTTTGTGTAAGGTTATCGTATTTTGGGACTAGTAACACCTTTTGAATGAACAACATATGTTTATTATTCCGCATTTAGTTATTGTATGTTGTTTAGAGGTGAATGTTTGTATTGGATCGTGATGACCGGATCCGGGTATTTGGAACCCGAATTTGGGGGCGTCACAGGTTGGTATCAGAGTTGTAGGTTAGAAACGTTAGGATTGCAAAACCTAAGTTATAACCTTAGTATTAAACTCGTATTGAGTGTTAGGAGATAAATCGAGATGATTTATCCTATGTGGTTTTGATGAATTGGGGAATTCATCGAGTCGAGTCGTACCCAATGAAATATAATTTCATTTCTTCAATAAATATATTTTATTGTTGTACTGATGTTAGTTTTTCTGTTGTGTTGTAGGATGGCTATAGGCGAGGCGAGCGGAGCTCGAGAGGATGTGGTATTCATTGATATCCCAGTGGATACGCAGCAGTTGGTAGGGTATGCACCCGTTGCACCTGTAGCACCAATAGGAGAGTCCGATCCGGAGGAGGATGATAGTAGGGATGCCGCGGAGCCCGTCAGGGGTGGGGTGATGAGGCCCTATAGTGAGGAGGAAGCCGAATCTGAGGATGAGGCCGATTTTGAGGATGACGAGCAGGAGGAGCCAGCAGAGTATGATGATGGCATGGGCACTACTGCCAATGACATCATCGATACTTTGACTACGGCTAATGATGAGCTAGAGGAGAGGGTTCAACACTTAGAGGAGCAGAACCAGATTCACCAGCAGACTGAGGAGCAGTATAGGGACGCAGCGTACATGTTCTCTGGTGAGAACATGGAACTTAAGGAGAAGATGGCCGATTTGCAGGCCAAAATTCAGCAGTTGGAGAGCGTTGCACCTCCGTTGGGTCCTACTGTGCAGCAGCTGATGATCCAGAATAGTCAGCTGAGGCAGACGGTGGAGAGATTAGATGCTAGGGAGATGGCTAGTCAGACAGTTCTCCAGACAGTCAGGGCTGAGCTTGATAGGGAGAGAGCTGCTAGGGTCGACACCTTAGAATATGCTCTTGGCACTTCGTTTGATCGACTGAGGCGTCGGGTTAGGAGGCACCCTAGGGAGGCGGGTAACAGCAGACGCTGGATTCGTCGCCATACAATGGAGGAGTTGGCCCAGCAGGCTTTACGCAGGGCTATTCGTAGGACTGTTCACTGCAGCAGGCGGTGATTTATTATTGTTATCTTATTTGTACCTAGAAGTAGCGAGTCCCACATTTTATTTCTATTAGGGATGTTTCAGCTGTTGTAAGCCTTTATATTTTGATGTATGCATAGGATGTCAGTTAGACCCCAACTTTTGTTCTGTTAGGGGGGTTGATGGTTGTGAATCCTCATTTTTGTTCTTCAGAGGATAGTCGTTATTAGGCAACTTGTGCCTTGAGCGTTTATAGAAGTATGCCACTTGTTGAGTCTGTACTAAAACATTGGCATATGAATATAAATGCAGTTATTTCCTTGTTTAAATCAAATATGCTTGATATATAGTTTAAATTTAAATGTTAATTTGGCTAACATAATGTGTAGAACTATAAGCATAAGTCTAAGATTTGCTCTTTAGCAGATCATGCCGAGAGGTAGACCACGCAATCAACGTATCTCAGAGTCAGTGAGTGAGGTTGGGGATCAACCCAATCGTATGAGGATGTTTGCAGAAATGCTGGCGGAAGCCATGCAAACTAGACCCCCACCAGTGGTAGTACAACCAGCACCGCAGCCAACGCCGCACTTGACAAACTTTAAGGACTTCAAACTGGTTGGACCACCGGAGTTTCAGGGAACTCTAAACCCGATCGAAGCACAGACTTGGATCGAGGAAATGGAGAAGGTGTTCGAGGTCGCTAGGGTGGCCGAAGCACAGAAGACTAGTTTCCCTACCTTCATGATGAAGGGGGAGGCGAACTACTGGTGGAAGGCCAACAAGGGTCGTGCGGGAGAAGGCGTCATCACCTGGGAACGCTTTAAGGAAATGTTTCTGGAAAACTACTTTCCAGAAAGCATGCAGCAAGAAATAGAGGTGAAATTCCTCGAGCTAAAACAGGGGAGTATGTCTGTGGCCGAGTATGCGGCCGAGTTTAATGAGTTGGCAAGGTTTGCAACTCATCAAGTGGATACAAAGGCTAGGAAGGCTCGGAGGTTTGAGCTGAGACTGAAGCCATGGGTGTACCGTTCTGTAGCGGTATTAAAAATCAATAGCTTTGCAGAGCTATTGGAAAGGGCAATCATTGCAGAGGGTGGCAGTGAGGCCCTGGCTAAATTCAATCAGGAGAGGAAGAAAGTTCATGAAGGACAGAAGACGGGGAGCAGTGGAGGCAGCAACCCCAATAAACGAAAGTGGAATGAGAGTCAATCGTCCGGAGGTAACAAATCTGGAGGAGAGGCTAAGAAAGTGGGCAAATGCAACAATTGTGGTAAGAACCACACGGGCGAATGCTTGAAATGGAAGAGTGTTTGCTATAGCTGCGAACAGCCAGGGCACATGGCTCCACAATGCCCGAAGAAGATGAAGGGAGTATGTTTCTCCTGTGGAGCAACCGATCATCATGCCAAGGACTGCCCAAAGAGGAAGGGAGACACTGGGAGTGGCAACAGAGGCAACAGCAGCAACAACAACAACAACAGGCTGAGCATTGGAGGGCCAGCCAGCCAGGCCAACCGACCCACAGCGCGCACCTTCAACATGACTGTGCAGGATGCAGTCGACTCCAAGGACGTGGTGTCAGGTATCATCCCGATCAATGATATTAATGCATATGTATTGTTTGATTCGGGTGCTACCTGCTCATTTGTTTCTGAAGATTTTGCTAAGAGATTAGATTTACCTCAAGAAAAGCTAGAACACCCTATGAACGTAGAAGTAGCAAACAAAGAAATCATTCCCGTAGACTACATTCATAGGAACTGTTGTGCTGAATTACGAGGGTTTAGACTTAACGTAGATTTGATACCGATTCGTCTGGGGGAGTTTGATGTAATCCTAGGGATGGATTGGCTATCGAGTCACGGGGCGGTTATTGACTGTAAGAAGAAGTGTGTGCACTTAAAGACTCCGAATAAGTCCAAAGTTATATTTTACGGTAGTAAATCGCCGAGACAATCAAGTTGTCTGACGATGATGCAAGCACGAAAGTTGCTCAGGAAAGGGTGCGTAGGTTATTTGGCTCATGTGGTCGATACTCAACGTGTCGAGGGCGAACTGAGTTAGATACCTGTTGTACGGGAATTCGCTGATGTTTTCCCAGAAGAGATTTCGGGGTTACCGCCGGACAGAGAAGTGGAGTTTGTTATTGATTTGGTACCGGGGACCGCACCGATATCAAAGGCGTCGTATCGTATGGCACCAGTAGAAATGAAAGAATTGATGGTTCAGCTTCAGGAACTGTTAGATAAAGGTTACATCAGACCAAGCGCGTCACCATGGGGAGTGCCGGTTCTGTTTGTAAAGAAGACGGATGGTTCGATGAGGCTTTGTATTGATTACCGGGAGTTGAACAAGGTCACCATTAAGAACAGATATCTGCTGCCCAGAATTGATGATCTGTTTGATCAACTTAAGGGAGCGAAATACTTTTCGAAAATAGATTTGAGGACGGGTTATCATCAACTGAAGGTGAGGGAGGAGGATATCCCGAAAACGGCATTCAGAACTCGTTATGGTCATTTCGAGTTTCTAGTGATGTCATTTGGACTGACGAATGCACCAGCGGCATTCATGGATATGATGAACAGAGTGTTCAAGCAGTACTTGGACAAGTTTGTGGTCGTATTCATTGATGACATATTGGTGTATTCGAAGACGGAGGACGAACATGCAGAACACTTACGGATCACGTTGGAGGCTTTGAGAAGGGAGAAGCTGTACGCCAAGTTTTCGAAGTGTGAATTTTGGTTGCAGAGGGTGCAGTTTCTAGGTCATGTTATCGACAAAGACGGTGTTTCGGTGGATCCAGCAAAGGTGGAGGCAGTTATCAATTGGGAACAACCGAAGACACCGACTGAGATCAGGAGTTTCTTAGGGTTAGCGGGGTATTATCGGATATTCATTCAGGATTTTTGAAAGATAGCATCACCGTTGACCAATCTTACCCGAAAGACTGTGAAGTTTGTTTGGTCAGAGAAGTGCGAGGAAAGTTTTATGGAGTTGAAGAAGAGGTTGAGCCAGGCACCAGTGTTGGCTTTACCGGACGACACGGGAGGGTTCGTAGTGTACAGTGATGCGTCACACAAAGGTCTTGGTTGTGTGCTAATGCAACACGGCAAGGTCATTGCGTATGCGTCACGTCAGTTAAAGGATTATGAGAAGGGTTACCCGACTCATGACCTGGAGTTAGCAGCGGTAGTTTTTGCCCTGAAGATTTGGAGGCACTACCTATATGGCGAGAAGTGTGAGATATATACAGATCATAAAAGTCTGAAATATATCTTCACTCAGAAGGAATTGAATATGAGGCAGCGCCGATGGTTAGAATTGATCAAAGACTACGACTGTGAGATTTTGTACCATCCGGGCAAGGCCAATGTAGTAGCAGATGCCTTGAGCAGAAAAGGCAGGGAGAAGTTGTTGAAGCTAACAAATCAGGAAGAGTTGGTGAGAGATTTTGAACGTGTGGAGTTGGAGATCAAATATCCGATGGAGCCAGAAGAGAAGTTATTTACAGTATCAGCAAGCCCGACCTTATTAGACAAGATCAAAGAGGCTCAGGAAAAGGATGAAGATTGTGATAGTATTAAGAAGCGACTTGCTGAAGGCGAGGAGCTTATGTACAAGATTGATAGCACAGGGTTGCTAAGGTTTGAAAGGAGAGTCTGGGTACCGTTAGATCCAGAGCTTCGGGAAGAGATTCTTCAGGAAGCTCACAGTACAAGGTACTCAGTACATCCCGGGAGTACGAAGATGTATCAGGATTTAAGGAAATATTTTTGGTGGCCGAATATGAAGAAGGAAGTGGCAGAATTTGTCAGTCGATGTCTGACATGCCAACGGGTTAAAGCAGAGCATCAGCGGCCGAGCGGACTGCTTCAACCACTAGAGATTCCCGAGTGGAAGTGGGAGCACATCACAATGGATTTTGTGGTGGGTTTGCCACCGACATATAAAGGTTTGGACGCCATCTGGGTAATAGTGGATCGTCTGACCAAGTCAGCTCATTTTCTACCTATCAGAATACGGTACAATCTGGAGCAGTTAGCGAAGCTCTATGTGAAGGAGATAGTGTCACGACATGGAGTACCGATATCGATTGTGTCCGACAGAGATCCGCGCTTCACGTCAAATTTTTGGAAAAGTCTGCAAGCAAGGATGGGTACACAGTTGAGGTTGAGCACAGCGTACCATCCTCAAACTGACGACCAGAGCGAGCAAACGATTCAGACCTTGGAGGATATGCTCCGAGCGGTCGTGATGGACCTAAAGGGCAGTTGGGATGACCATTTGCCACTGGTGGAGTTCGCTTACAATAACAGCTACCACGCTAGTATCGGTATGCCACCATACGAAGCGCTTTATGGAAGAAAATGTCGAACACCGTTGTGTTGGGACGAGGTCGGTGAACGAAGAATGCTTGGACCTGAAATGGTGCAGCAGACTGCAGACACAGTACAACTTATCAGGAATCGACTGGTAGCAGCTCAAGATCGTCAAAAGAAGTACGCAGATTTGCATCGCCAAAAGCGGGACTTCGACGTGGGCAGTTTCGTATTTCTGAAGGTATCTCCCTGGAAGGGGAAGATCCGTTTTGGTAAGAAGGGCAAGCTGAGCCCTAGGTTCATAGGACCTTTTAAAATCTTGAGGCGAGTCGGTGAAGTGGCGTACGAGGTAGCATTACCTCCTGAACTGGAGCACATTCACAACGTGTTTCATGTATCAGTGTTACGGCCGTATAAACCGGACTACAAGCACGTTATCTCCTATGAACCAATTCAAGTCGAGAAGGACTTATCATATTAAGAAGTTCCTGTTCAGATACTCGATAGTAAGGAACAGAAACTGAGGAATAAGATAATTCATTCTGTCAAAATACTTTGGAGAAATCACGCAATTGAAGAAGCTACGTGGGAACTAGAGGAAGAAATGAGAACAAATTACCCGTTCTTATTTGAGTAACCTTATTTTACAATTCCGATGACGGAATTTTTATAAGGGGGGGGGGGGGGGGGGAGAGAATGTAATGTCCTAGAATTTCCACGTCATTATTAATTAAATTATTAATTTAATTTCCGACGAGTTAGTTTTTCGAGATTATTTAAATCTTTTTATGTGATTAATTAATTATGTGATTAAATAATTATGTAATTAATTATTAGAATTAATTAAAGGGGGGTCACTAATATGTTATTAAATTAGTGAACAAACCCTAAAGTTTTAATATCAAAATAATTGATAAGTTAACTATTAATTAAATATTCAATTAAATTGAATATAATAAGTGAATTAAATATAATAAATTAATTAATATGATTATTAATTAATGTAAATAATGTGAAATATTAATAATAATATTTATTAGTCCATTTAGTAATTTAATACTAATGGGTTAAAATATTTAATTATTTACTCAATCTAATTATTTATTTAATCATGGATTGAATAATTAATGTGTAAATTATTAAATTAGCCCAACATGGGTCAATTAGTAGCCCAAGTGTAGAATAATAAAATTTGACAATTTAGTAGCCCAAACAATTTAATAGAAGCCCAATTGGTATTTTAAATTAAAGCCCAATGATTGGCCCACTTGGAAAATACTTAATTTAACTATTAATTACTTAAAAAGTGAAAAGTGACTCACATTTTGGGACAAAAAGAAGCTCCATCAGCCGACCAAGCTATGAGAGGAGAGAGAAAATGATAGTTTTGTTATTATTTTCTTTTATTTTTTATTTAATTAATAAAGGGTTGCTTGTTTTATTTTTGTAGTACATGAAACCATGCCTCTTTTCACCTAATGTGTCATTTAACTCATTCCTTGTGTAAGTTGTCATTTAGAGGCATGGGCAAAATTATTAGATATATTATGTGTATCTAATAATTTTGCAAGTATACTTGAAATTGTTAGATGTTATTTCATTATTTTCTCCAAGTCCAAAAGAGAGAGCTAGAGAGCATTTGAGAGTGTAGAAAAATATTTTGAGAGCAAAATTATCAAGAGAAGGAGTTCTTGGTTTATGTCTTCAAGATTCACCACCTATTTTGGAAGAAAAAGGAGGATAGCCATTAAATCAAGATAATGGTTATTCTAAAGCTAATTTTGTTTTAAATTAAATAAACTAACATGTGTATATAAATATGTTAATATAGTTAATAATGTGTGGTAGTAATATTTATGTCATGCTTGAGTTTAATATGCTTGGTTTGTATTTTGGTATCATTTGTATGCTAAAATATGTGTTTAATAGTGTATAATCAAGTCTTGAAATATATGACCAAAAATATTTTTATAAAACTTAGATTTAATGTTCTAATATTATAGAACATTAAATCATGAGAAAAAACAAAGTTTGAATCACTCAAAATGGAGTTATATACAAAAAGTTATGATTTATGGTAGTTTATGTGATGTAAAATTTTTTATAAAAAAAGAATGATATTAAATCATGAAAAATTAAATTTTCATGTTATAAATTGATATTAAGTGATTGGTAATTTTTTTAGATTTTTATTGAGGATTTAAAACTTACTTGATAGTATAATTTTACTGAAAATGGGTATTGTCGGACACTGTTCACAGTCTGCAAAGAAAAAAAAATTTAATTTCCGCGCAATGCGCGGACAACTGTTCAGCGAAAACGCGGAGATAAAACGGCGTCGTTTTGTTTAAAGAAAAAAATCAATTCGCGCGTACGCGCGGAAGCCATCAGCAGTGTCCCAAAACGGCACCGTTTTGGGCCTGCTTACGGATAACGCGCGCAATGCGCGAGCCCAGTTCCGCGAAATTACCAAACTGCCCCTCCGTGATTTTTCTCGGCGAAATTACTATTTTGCCCTCGTTTCAGTTTTCAACTTATTTACAGAAATGCCATTCGGGTTTAATTTAATTAATTTAAATATTTAAAAACTAATTTAAAATTATAACAAAAATAATAATAATTCAAAAATGATATTGGGGAGGATATTCTTAATTAAGTTTAATATTTAAATATTTTAAATATTAATCTAGTTGGCTAAATCATGGTTAAGTTAAATAAATTTATTAGTTATTTATTATTTAAAATGTTAATAATAAATAAAGGAGATAAATTAGAAATTATTATTTAATTCACATTAAATAATAATTAAAGAAGATATAAAAATTTATAAATTAACTATTTATTATTTAAATATTATTAAATAATAAATAAGGATAATTAAGTAATTAATTATTATTTAATTAGCATTAAATAATGATTAAGGGAAATTAAGTTATTTAATTTAAATAATAAATAAGGATAAATAAATTGAATTTTATTTAATCTTAAACAATAATTAAAATTAATTAAATAATTAATTATTATTTAATTGACATTAAATAATAATTAAAGAGGATTAAAATGAGTAAACTATTATTTAATTTCCTTAAATTAAATAATAGGTAAGGTTAATTACTTAGTTAACTATTAGTTGATTAATATTAAATTAAAGAAGGTTAAAATGAATCAATAATTATTTATTATTTAATTATGATTAAATAATAAGTAAGTACAATTAGTTATTATTTATTTTAAATAATAACTAGAGTTAATTAATTAATTTCTATTTAACCAAGATTAAATAGAGATTGAATTAATAAAATAAATTTAATTTGATTATACTTTAATTAAACAATTGTAATAAGTTGTTTAAGGGTTTAATAAGTGTCCAACGCTTAAAAAAAATATATATTTTCTAACTTATTAAATTATTAACCTAATTTGATTGAGGGTCTATAAGGTTAATAATATTATTTCGACTAACGTAAATTCTGTGTTAGTACTTATATGATAAATAAGTACCTTAGTGAGCGTATAGTTGTGCAAATACGCCGTACTAATTATTAGACCAATTTTATTAATGTTAGGTCTTTTCAAAGCCAGTTAGTTAAAGCTAGACATATATTGTAGCTGAGCAGACATGCAAGTTCTTTATCTCTAAACTCATTTCATTGAGCAAATTATTTATCTAAGCTTGAACTGTTATTTCCAAGCATGCTTTGAGTGGTTTAATTACTTTACAATTATTCCACATCGATATTATTGTTATTCGCACTTGTTGCACTTGAGATTGTACAGTCATTGACTTGTACTTAATTACTGTTCTACTGTTTAAAGAACTGTTCAAAGTAGGTCTAAGCCATTGTTCGGCTAGACATTTATGTTAAAGATTTTAAAAGCTATCCAACTCATTGAAGATGCGGATTCTTAGACTGTTATGAACACCCCTTTATTATAGGGGAGTACCCTGTATCTAATATCAGGTACAAAAATACGGAAATTAAATGTTATGCATACACATATTGTATTGAGGTTGATCCCCTCGGGTACATATTTCTGGTAGTAACCATTGGGTCAACCTGCTATTGACTCCAGTGGATATTTATAGTTCATAGTCTATTTGACTATCCTAATTTTAAAAGCAAATTATTATTCCTGCTTATGTTATTCACATTATTGAATTGTTCAGCTATTCTCTTTCATTCATGATATATTGTTCCTTATTGTTATTTAAACTTGTTGAGCAAACTAGTTGCTCACTCTTGCTACATCATGAAAGATGCAGCCCTGTAGTTAATTAAATTAACTTCGGGAAAGAACAAGGGTAAAGGAAAGATGAAGTAATAGACTTCGAGATGCAGCTCTGTAGTTAATTAAATTAACTGTTATGTAATATAAACCCTTAGTACTTTATTAAGGGTATTTGTGTACTTTTGTGTAAGGTTATCGTATCTTGGGACTAGTAATACCTTTTGAATGAACAACATATGTTTATTATTCCGCATTTAGTTATTGTATGTTATTTCGAGGTGAATGTTTGTATTGGATCGTGATGACTGGATCCGGGTATTTGGAACCCGAATTTGGGGGCGTCACAGTTACCATCGCTTGAATCTTCATCATGTTCATCCTTGACATTAACATCCTACAAGTTGCCGAACGTAGGTTAAATACAATTATACCACAGACATTGCAAGCCATCAACTTATGCTTTCTCCAACAATTAGGTAGCAACAACAACCTATCAACAGCAAGATGGTAGTAGCTAATCATTCACTTTCAGCTAAATTAAACATTAGCCATCAAGCACTTAATTATAAATATATGTAATACATGTTCACTTTCAACACTTAATCATTCAGAAGAGAACACATAGATTTATATTTTTCGAGATTTAGATAACCACTATCAACCAACAAAATTGCACTACATAAACCCCAAAAATGACACTGAATAAACTGCAATATTTAAGTTGTTTAAGATACTGAATTGGGAAACCATATCACTCTTATTAATAGCATTCAACGAAATGGGAAACCATATATATGCCTAGACTTGCACTGAATTCTAGATTGTTGAAAAATGAGGATAATACTAGAATATTGGGCAAGAATAAACACTTGCATCACTATTTAGAAGATTCGACGAATTTTCTCTCAGTCTCCTCACCTTTTCTTGAAATTCCTTACACATGGCCTCTTCCAATTATTTTTTTCTTGAATCCATCATAGCTTGAAATTGGGTGGTCTCCGTCGCAGCAAGGATGAGAGATTGCATATCAGGTGATGTAGGTGAGGGAGTCAAGCGATATGTAGTAGCCAAAGTAGAAATTGACTCACTTAACCCACTTGCCTTTAGATCCTCACTCGAACTAAAACCAAACACTCATCCCTTTTTAATACCACATGCAGCCTCTGTCCATATATCCGCATAAAAAATAGGAAGATTATTTTCGAAGTATTTACATATTTCACTTTTATATTTTTCATACAATTTGAATATAAAATAATATGTTATGACTGATAAAATGTATTGAATGAGTCCAGTTTAGAACATAATATTTTAAATATGTATAATTGACAATACACAAAGCTTACGTAGACTTACTCCTACTTTTCTTGCTCATTACAATACACACCGTCCTTTAACTGTGTTAGATCAAACACCTCAATGTGAGTATGTTTAGTTGTCTCCTCATTTTCCTACCATCACGGAAGCACAAGCACAAGAATCAAATATGCAGCATATCACTGTTGGCAAAATGGTCCTGTATTTTGATAATAATATATATTAAATACCTCTTTCAAATTGTAAAGGAGCCTCATTCCCTTCTCATTATACTATTGAATAGACAATGGGAGTTAAGACATCCAAGTACAAATTATCAACGTACAAAAAATTATGTACTCACTGTGTTGATTACTTCATTTTTATTTTTGGCTTTCATCTTCTTGCATTTATCCTCATTTTTAATCATAAAATATGTTACATTTCAGTTATTTATTGAAAATCATAAAGAAAATTATGAATATTAATACTTACTAGAAGTGAGTATATATGTATTCCTTGGTAGTTTCACGTGTCTATTTTTTGAACCTTCCATTTAGTATTTCAACATATTTACTTTCAAATTGTATCTACGTAGAGAATTATTAGATGAGTATCAACATGCAAATTTTTCTATATATAATGTGCATAGGAATCCTTACATGATATTCGTAACCTTTAAATACAAAAATATCCTCTTAAGTTTGAAAAATCAAACAAATTATTCTATTAAATTCGAACTCAGATAACTTAGTTCATCAAAGTTTGACTCAGACGGTGTAGTCCGCTAAACTCGATGAAAACTAAGTTTGTACAATCCGTTATTGCAAAACCAACAATTTATTTTATTTAATAAAACTTTGAGAAAGTTTTTATCTCATAATGAATTTGACCAATAACATATTTGATATAGTATAGAGACAGGAAAGGAGAAAACGAAATTGAAATTGAGAATAAAAGAGTTACACACAGTGAATTGATATTAACAAGGCTATAATGATGGGTACAGGGTAATAAATATTATTAATATTCCTTTATAATTACCCTTGCTGTCAATAGCCCCTCTCTGCCATCACTGTTACTATATTTAGTAGCAGTTATTACTTATATTAAAAGCGGCAAAGTCAACTATTTCTCGTCTCTTGAATGGGTCACGCAGTTGCTTCTTCTTGCTTCCAGTTTTTAGTTTTTATTTATTTATTTATTTATTATTTTTATTTTCACAGCACAACACCTGCATGCTACCTTTCCCATTTACCGCTTTCAGTTGCTTTCCTTTTCCCTCTGTTTGTCTTTTTCCTTTCCTTTGTCCACTTCTCCCTCCCCTGCTTCTCTTGTTTTTCCGCTGATTTAACTTGCTGTTTTTTCTTTTCTTTTCTTTTTTTCTCTTCTTCAACTTGCAACAACCATCCTATTTATCTATTAGCATACTATATAACTTTTCTTTTTGCACCAACCGAATATAGACGAGTGGGTCCATGAAATTTCCCTTAGAACAATATATCTATTAATCTTTTAGTGATTTTTTTTTTTCAAAATGTAAGTGAAGAGGTGATAATAAAAAAAAAGTATATATAATTTACTACTGTTCTCAATTTTTATAATTTTAAAAATATATTTATATATACTTAATTATTAGTTTAAAAATGCTCAATTTAATAAACAAAAAAAATCAAAATTGGGTATTTAATTTGGGACAAAGGTAGTATTAAATTTTAGACTAATTTTGAATATGAAAACATTTAAAATTGTTATTAATTTGTAAAACATATAAACTTTAAAAACATGTTCTTTATATAAACCTTTAAATTTTTTGAGTTGTAGGTATATAATGATGACAAGATAAAAAAAATGTGATGATAAATTTGGAGAGTTGTCATTTATATGTTATTAACAAAAGAAATGAGAGTCTTTTCTTAAATAAAATAAATAAAAAAAAGGTATTACTAAAACTCTTGTTATGGAATGCTGCTTTTTTTTTATACCATTCTTGCGTCTAATTGTAACTCTTGAATCTATATGCTTGTCTAATTTGGACTAATTTCAAATTAAATTGCACTTGAACTTTTTTTTTTAACTTACAAAATTCACAAGTTTTAAAAATTTATCCATTTAATTTTGTGCTAATTTTTTATAAAAAAGAAAAAATCATTTGTGCCCCTTAAATTTGTTTACTAGTTAGCTTAGTTTTGATCATTTACCTAATATTAATTTTATTGACTATTTAGTTTAGTATTAATGACACGATAGTATTGTACTTACCTAAATTTTGATGTTTCACATAACATATCAAGTTTGATTAACAAGTTTATTCAAGTATGCACGAAAGACCAGTTAAAATTTTATATTATATGCATAACTTAATAAAGTCATGTTCTTAAGAAAGAGTAACAAAATGATTAAGAGTCATGCATATGCTTAAGAACAAAGGCAATACCATTTAGTTTGTCTAACGATTATTTTAATGATAAAGTATATATGGGAAACTTTGCTTTGACCAAAGAAAACAAAGATTTGAACAAATGAATAAGACGGATACTAGAAGACAAAACTATCACTGTCAAAGTCAAAGTCAGACACTGCAAAGTCTTTATTTGAGATTTATTGTACAAGGACTTAAAATAGAATGATCAAACTTGTTAGGTTGATTTTTGAACTGATGTTATGTATAGATTGATAAGGTCAGATCGTTCGTAGAGTTACTCTACCTGTTCGTAAAGTTTTTATTGACCGAAGAGTAAGTCTTGAGATAGTAGTGATCATGAACAACAAAATCAGTTCTTTGAAGAACACAAGACAAAGATCGTAAAGTCTCTATTAACTGTAGAGCAAGTCCCAAGCTCATATGGCAGCAGTCAGGATCGTCAAGCAAATACGTAAGCTAGTTGAGCAATCGTAGAACAAGTCATGAAGCTACCTAAGTAATAGTGAAGCATCATAGAATACCTCTGCCTAAATCGTAATGTGAAAGTTGTTAGCAGAACACACTAGTATTTCGTAAAACAGCAAAATTATCTAAGTATTAAAGTCAGAAACAGTCTACTATCAGGAACGTAGAGTTGTATTCAGAATCTTAAAGCTGCTATCAGAGTCGACATTGGAGCTGAAAAAGTTGTTGAAAGAAGTTCACAGAGTCTGCTCCAGCATCGTAGAGCACAGTTCATAGAGCAGGTCTTAGAACATCTCACTGACTTGGAGAAAGACATTCATAGAGTTAAGAACGTTGAGTATTCTATATCAGACTCTACGTTATTCATCAAACTCAAAGAACAAGTCAAGATCGAAGACATTGTCAAAACGGTTATAAGTTTGACAAGTACAAAGTATTGCAGAGCATAAGAATGTAGATTTCAATAATGTTTCTCACCATCTTCAAAATGCAGAAAGGAAGATCTGAAAGACTGCACTGTAGAAGGTATGTCACCTCAGTTCAGAGGTAGGTGAGAACTACTGAATGATGGGATATACTAGGTCCAGAAGAAAGTATATTATCTACCCCCCAAAGTTAAAAGAGCATTAAATGCTCCAACGAAACTCTTCAACGGAACAATTTCTAAAGAGCTATAAAAACCTATGAGGATTTAAATCCAAATACGAATAACGCAAGTACAAAGCCAAACCTTTGCAAAAGCAAAACGAAGAAATCTACTCTACGAACACAAGAAGAAAAAGTACTTGTTGAACGCTGCTAAGTACCAGAAGCCAAGCATCATTGCAAAGCTTAGCAGCACCTAAAACTCAATCAACAATCAGTTGTGATTCACTTGATCTGTGTGATCATTATACCAAGTCAAAGTAACTTGAAGAGGTCTAAGTGTCATAGACTAAGTGTCTGAATATTTCAAGACTATGTGGCTTGAAGGAATCTAAGTGATTCAGTTGTAATATGGTCTGAGTGACCTTGTCCTTAGTGGATTATTAAAGTAAAAGAGTGGACTATAAGCGTTGATACTCCGAACCACTTAAAACATCTTATGCTATTTATTTTCATCATTTGTATTCTGCCATAAAATGTTATTAACTATTATATCTGTCAGTGACAAATTCTCATAAATAGAATCAAGTTTTCAGTAAAACTTTAAGGGGGATTTTACACTAATATTCTATTGTACTAAATTAATTGAATAAATTAATTATCTTAAAATTGATCTATTAAATGAATAAAACTTTTTAGAGATCTATTCAACCCCCCCCCCCCCCCCCCCTCTCGATCTCCTATTGTGCCTCTGGAAAACAACAAGTGGTATTAGAGCCAATTCTCACAAATATAAAGTTTAAACACTTTGAGTTGATCAGATGATACACATTAAAACTGGTTCTAAATTTAGTTGTAGAAATGAATTAATCTTTCCTTATATGGAAGAATATGCTAATGGGGAGGTTGATCTGCAAGAGTATCTGGTTGGCATAGATGCATATCTGAATGATGTCAGAACTAATGGTTCATGCATTCAAACAAAGCTAACTCCCACCTATGATGATACAAACGAAATAATGTTCAATCACAGAGCTGAAAGGTCATGGAGTGAAACATAAAGTAGTTTTAGTTCAGATTCAAGTAATGAAGAACTTCATATAGACAAACTCAGCCTAATGGCCATAGTAGAAAAATCACGCAAATCCACTGATCGTTGAGAATTTGACTTAAGTAAGGTATTTGATTTTAACTCTTCTAATATAGATATTGATGATCTCATAACTTCTTTACAAGATATAACTAAAGATCTGTATCAATATATAAAATCATTTAGAGTTCTATCGAAGGACTATTCTCTTCTTTAAGAGAAAAAAGAGAAAGCTGTTGTAGAGTTGGATATTGCTTTACAAAGAGCAACCTCTTTTGCCAACCTTAAGGCTGAGAATGCTCACTTAAGAAAAATGATTAGAATAAATACTCAAAGAGAGTTAACTCTAACCTCCAAGATAAAAGATCTAGAGAAAAAAATATCACTATGGAATCGTTCTTCTGTATCTATGGATTCATTTATTGAAAGTCAGTCTCTAAAAAGTCAGGTTTAGAATTTGAAAAGTCTACATCAGTTTTAAATATGGTTAATAACAATAATGAGGCATGTAAGTTAAATAAAAATATTTTATTTGTGAAATCCACAAAGACCTCTGAATCAATTATTCAAAGAAGTTCAAAATCTACATATCAGATTATTGTTCCAAAAAATAATAAGGTCACATACTGGTCTTGATTTTGTGAAACTAAAGAGTAAGTCAGAGTCTACGGTCATGAATAAAAAAAATCGTAGAGTTAAGCAAGACTCCATCTACAAATCGACCAATGATAAATAGTAGAACTAGCTATTACTCTACGAAACCACAAAATCCTAAAACAGGTTGGTGGCAGAAGAAATTGAAGTCAAAAAGAATAACTAGATATAAGAATCGAACACAAGAGTTTCAAGTAAGAAAATTCAACGATATTAAATCATCCATACATAATGATAAATGTTATATATGTCATGATTATGATTATAATTCTGCAATGTGTTATAATCCATCAGTTTATAAGAAAGTCAAAGTCGAACAAATTTGGGTACCTAAATGCATTAACATAAAAGGACTTAAGCTAGTCTGGGTACCAACATAAAGAATAACTCATTTTGCAGGAACCTAGCTCCACTGAATCCATTTGGTATCTAGATAGTGGATGTTTAAGACATATGATAGGAAACAAGACTCTTCTGTCAAACTTCAAATAGAAAGATCCACCTATTATCACTACCAAAATTTTGGGCATCTGAGACGGAAATATCCGTCTCAAAAAAGACAGTTTTCATCTCAAAATTGATTTTGAGACAGATTTTGTCTATCTCAAAAGTCGTGTCAATAAGTCACATCGCTAATTCCATCTGACTCAAAATCCGTCGTAAAAAAAAAAAATTAAACGGATTTTTTCCTTCTCAAACAAAATTTAAAATCGAATATTTCCGTCTCGGATTGCCTTAAATTCGTCTCAAATTAACCCACGGGGAGCTACATTTTGAAATTGCTTATATCCGCCTCAATTTTGGTGGAAAACATTGGCGCCATTTTTTTTAACGAACATAATTTGAGACGGAAAATGCTATCTCTAATCCGTTTTTAAATAGTTTTGGCATGAAAAAAATATATTTGAAATGCTTTATTTTCGTATCTAATACATCTCAAACATTATTAGCAATGAAAAAAAATTGTTTCAAATTTAGTCTCCAAATCCGTCTCGGAATTAAAAATATATTTTTGTCAAAAAATTTTATTTTTTATAATTTTTCATACCCAAACAATTTTAATACTTAAACTTAATAAAATAAAACATGATTAAAACACAATAGTATTGTTGCAACTATCATTAATTACACATCAATTATGTACGTTACAATGTTAACATTCTATGAAATATTACAAACTAATAGTTTAAATCAACTCTTCAAAATCTAACATATACATCACAATCACCATCATCGGCAATAACAACTAGCAACTAAAAATGAAAAGTTTTTTGAAATATGTTGTCCTACAGATTTACCAAAACTGTTAGGCCTTAAAATGTATCCGGAATGTCTCCTGTTAAATTATATCTGGAATGTCTCCTTGAAATATGTTGCCCTCCTGAATGCACCAACACCAATTCCTCCCCTCAAATAGATCTTCCTTGCCATTGATGCTAAGCTCCTTGAAAGTACCAGTCTTGACTATATATCGGTCCAATATGGCAGCTCCATCTGTTGAAAATTGTGTAGCAAACATTAAGATCAAAACCAACAGATCCACTATAATCAATAACAAAAGTCAAGACAATGTCATAATAAAGTATGTTAGTTTGCTTGTGTTTATTTACACAAGTATATTCAGACTAATTGTGTATCTGCATAGATGTTACTAACAAAAATATACCGAGTACCAAGAAATAGTTACATGTATTGTTAAGTCAATAGGTTACGCCTCAACTTAACTGGAAGCTCAGACAATATAAAGAACAAGTGGCATTGCTCTCATAATAGGTATTTAGCTCGAGTTTATGAGCATCTAATCCAACTCATTCACACACAAAAAAAGACCGTGATGTCCTCTCTGTTGTCAAATATCATACATCGAACTAGAATAACAATTTAAATGACAATATATTTGAACATACTGTAGTGTTAGTACTGTTATAAAATTTTCCAAGACAAGGCTAAAAAACATTTTGAACATCATTTGTAGAGGAACATGGTAGATCGTGAACAATATACGTTGCAACAATAATTGACAACAGTACACATTGCTTCTTATGGAATAAATTTTAAAATAAAGATAGTTGGATCCCTTAATAGGGAGAGAATTAAGACTAAAGTGTCAAGCAGTGAAAGAAATCCTTAGTATATATAAGTTATACAAGAATTATGATCAATCAATATATACAAAAACATACTCCCAAACAACAAAAATTTCCATATATAGTAGGAATAGAACTCATTTCAGAAAGTAATCGAGAAGCAAAAAAATGAGTACCAGTAGTAAAGACTCTAATTTTCAAGAATAAATACTTAAATAAGTGAGAGATATGACATAAAAATGAGTAAACCAAAAGCATACTAAAGCAAAATACTAAAAAACTAGCCCAAGGATTACTATAAATTATGCTACAGACTTAAAAACACAAAGGAGTAGCATTAAATAAAATTCTCAATAGATGTGTTTTGAAATTTGAAATCAGTCCAAACATTAATAGCACCCACCCCAACCGGCCAGCCAAACCTTCATTCTCTGGGGACTAAAGTGATCTCCTATGTGAAAATAAAGTGGATTAGCTTAAATGCCTCAGCTGAATACCCCAACTCCATTCAAACACTCTTGCTGATCTTAAAAAATAAGCTGTGAATGATACAATATTTAAATAGATTATGTTGATTGATGTTTTGATTTGATGATGATAATTGTTGTGCAAAAAGGATTGTGGTAAATGTGCTTATATGGCTGATTGTCAATGTGTTTCTGAAAGTGTGCGTATGTGTAAATGTGATTATGTGCTTACTTAATTATGTGCATAGATGTTCTAAATGTGCTTATGTGTTTACTTGATTCTGTGCGTGAATGTTCTGAAAGTGCCTATGTGATTATGTGACAAAGTGATTATATGTCAATCTAATTATAAGCTTACATTGTCATGTGTGTATGATATATATTCTATTTCAATACTTTGATTTACACACTTGTATAACACAATATGATCTTGTTGTAAACCATCTGCTGTCCATTAAAGAGAATGAAAGTTATCTGGTTAAAATGTTGTAAAGTCCTTTTAAAGATATATGTGTACAAAGGACTTAGATTATAAAGATCAGAAATGTTAGGTTGATCTTTCAATAGAAGTCACTTTGCATAAATGATGTAAGCAGAGCAGCTTAAGAATGAATCATTGTTGTATTTGTATTTCAGAGTCTGAAAAAATCCTTTCAATTTGTAATGATATAATAATGTAAGAAAGGATTTAGTTAGAAAAGATCAAATCTGTTAGGTTGATCAGTCTATATGATCGTAGAATGAACTCTACGATTCCAAGCAAAGAAAACTCAACGATTCGGCATGTTCGTACAGTGAAAGGTACGACTCTCAGCCCGGATGACTCTACGATCATCAAAGAGGAACATACGTGCAAGAAGTCTACAGAGTATTCATGCAAAATCAAATAACTGATCAAGCACTAATCGTAGAGCCGAACTCTACGATCGTCGAACAGACAGCGAAGCAAGCCTGCAGATAACACTGAGCCAGAGAAGAAGTATACTCTACGATACACACTCTCTAGCAAAATCGTAGAGTAAACTTGCTGAGCAAGTTTTCAAGGACTGGAATATGCACAGATAGAAGAAGTCATTAAGTGGAACAGCATAATGAGGCAATGCAGTATATTGATCTAGATATGGAACAATCGTTGAGTAGAATCAAAGGATGTGCTAACAGACTGCAACTCAACGATTCCAATAAGAAGCACTACAGTCAACGAACTCTACGATTTGATCAGACCCATCGTAGAACGAGATCAGCAGCTTCATGACTTGCACAGGAAGACAAGCTCATAGAACGAAACCAAAGCAAAACACTGCAAGCACAAACTCTGTGACCTGACCAGAACAGCAAGGTCGCAGAGTAAGAGAAAAGATCATTCTAACTCAACGTTTCACTTGACAGTCATTCATGGGGTTGAGTTCGCAGGATCAAAGTGGACTGTCTATCACTCAACGAATTCATCAAGCAGGACAAAGCTAGCATGCTATCAGAATGGCTATATGATGAAAGAAAGAAGAGTATACTCCTCGCCCAAACTAAAGAAAGATTAAGTGCTGTCAAGATACAGATGCATGTCAGAGACATAGTAGACGTTGTGCTCAAACGACTATAAGTCAGGAACCCACTACTCAGGAAAATGGTGAATAAGGTCAGACTAATGGGACATCTCTGAATGCAGCAGAACAGCTGATTCTTAAAGTCAAGGAAAAACATTTATTGATGAATCAGTATATTAACTAGCAAAGAATATAATAATCTTTGCTGAACAACTCTGAGAAAGCAACGGCTATAAATTCAGAGAAAGCAGAGCTACAGGTTAACATATCAGAACATGTCAGAAAAGCACTGACACAAGCGGCAAGAAAGTCAACATTGAAGATATTAAGGATCTGCACAAGGCCAAATAAAACCAACGGGATTTCTTTCAAACGGTAATATATGCTCAGAGATATAAAGGCCTAAAATGAGATATAGAAGGGTGGTTGTTAAAAAGTCAGAAAATATACAAGAGAGATGAGAGAAGACAACAACCAATCGTAGAGTGAAATAGAATGAATATGCTGAAGGACTCTACGATCCATCAGAACACTAACACTGAATTGAGAGAAACATAGAGATGTATAATTCTATTACAAGAGAAGTGTTCAGAGCTGCTAGGCACATGGAAGGGAGAAGCTTAAATGCCAACTTGATACATACATGGTAGCAACTGAGTACTAAATGGAAGGAGCATCACAGTCATCTCAGAAGCCCATCTCGAGAAGCAATAAACTGTCTATGATAAGAAGGAACAACTGAGTATCAAAATGAAGAAGCATCACAGTCATCTCAGGAGTTCATCTCGAGGAGCTCTCAAGTACCAAAGGAGCTGAAATACAAAAGCCTAGCAACACATTTGGTGATCTTGAGTAGTTGCTGAATATAAGAAAGAAGGAGAATATCAACGACAAACATCAGCAGCATTCAATGATGGATCACAAGCAGCTGCTAAGTACCAGAAGATAAAGAAGATCAAAGTTTATCTTAGCAGCACAACCCAACAAGCATTCAACACACAAGAGAGGGTCAAAGGATCCTTGCCCGAATGGCTAAAAAGAAATCAAGTCTGCTGGACTTGTTGAGTACCGAAGGGTACAAGAGATTCTAAGTCTGCTGGACTTAGTCTACAGTCCAAAGCTGCTAGCTTTGATGAGGGCAAGAGTGTCCTAGTCTTAATGTGACTAAAGGAACCAAAGCTGCTAGCTTTGATGAGGGCGAGAGTGTCCTAGTCCGGAGGACTAAACCTTAGTGGATTTCCTACTGTCATGTAGAAGAGTGGAGTAGGAGTTATTCAGTCTCCGAACCACTTAAAACTCTCTGGTGTCATTTTACTTTCAGTCTTTCACATTCTGTCTTATATATGTATATATATATATATACACATGACTGTGAATTAGTTTACTTAACAAATGACTTTCTTCAATATAAACTTAAACTCAACAGAGAAGTTTTACAAATCTTTAAGGGGTGTTTTTCAAACTAAAATTCCGCTATGTAAACAAATATTATTTAAGTTTATTAATTGCTATTAAATCTTTGAACTTAATCTTAAACTTAAAAAGTTTCTAAGAGATCTATTCAACCCCCCCCCCCCCCTTCTAGATCACTTGTGTGCCTCTGGGAACTAACAATTGGTATCAGAGCAGGTTCTCAAGAACTTTTAAAGCTACGCTTTGAGTAGATCCTATGGCACTAGCAAATTTCTGTTTTTGAGTTTAAGAATTGAAGTAAAACACTTCGTATGAACAAGCTTACAAATCAATGTATCTTTTCTCGCAGGTACAATTTTAAATGATTGATCAGTGACACACTATCTGATGCTGTTATACATTGCCATTATTCTCTCTAAGACAACTTCAGATGATCTCAGCAAAGAAGCTATTGAGTAATCCTTCTAAATTAAACTGATGCTGCAAAATGAAGAAATCAAATATGTTCTGCGAATAAGAATTATAAATTGATTCACTCGAGGAATACAATAACGTGTATCTCTGCTCTCAAACAAACGGGAAGTTCAAATCTTGATGCCAAAGGACACCGGATCCTATTCTTCTCAAAGGAAGCATCACTATGCCAAGCTCTAACAAATCTACTTCTCACCGGTTTGAAAGTCTGTAGCAGAAGCAAGTCCAACAGAAATCTTTGCTTATGTTGTTAATGTCAGCAGCTGAAATCAGTCTCGAATTTATATATTCACTCGATGGGCTTAGCATTAAGCTTTCCGATAAGCTTAAGGACTTATATTCTAAGAATCTTATCTGAAGATGTGCGTCAAAGGAAGTGCTTCATTCATCCGAGAACGGCATCAAGAGTTTTGTCAAGATACAATTTTATGGTAATAAATGATAAAATCCACAGGCAGCATTTCTCATTTCTTCTAGTGGATGATCTCTAGCTTGACTGGTTTGTTAAAGAAATTCATTTCAAAAATTCTTCAATGGTCTTTTGGAACTACTTCTCTGAAATTGGGAGGTAGATCTAATTACAGTTGTATACTTCACTGCAATATCCTTGGTAATGAGTTTTTCAAAGTCATTTCCCTAAATCACAGATATCAGGCCCGAGACCTGGAAATCAACTCAGCACGAATGAATGGACCTATATGTTTATCTATGATCACCGGATCTAAGAATCATTTTGCAGATCATTAAAGATCAAGAAGAGTTGAAGAATCTCTCATTCATGTACAAAGCAGCTCTTAAAATGAAGAAGTCCTTACCAGACACACCATGCGTACATGCTCAGACTTTAAAGGCAAATACTCCTAGTGTCAAAATTCTTCAAAACCAACTATGAATGAGAAGGGTGAGGAGATCAAGGCAGAAAGGAGTAATCACGAATGATTTACTCTAAGATTCAGAAATCACCCTTAAATCTGTGAAAAGAGGAAAAGTTCATCTCAAAGAAAAGTTCACTCATAACCTTTGGCAGCAGGCTCTCCAACTTCAAATGCAACAGAAGAAGCTCTAAGCTTGAAATGGTTGAAGATTTATTTGCTTAATTCTATGAAGAAGTCAGCGCTATAAAATGCTAAACATAAAGTCTCTTGATAAGCATGCATACTCACAAATCATTCTGGATGAAGATAATTCAAGCAGATCAACAGGAAGGAAACAATGCCACAGCCTCAAGAAGAAAGCTCAACGATATAAAGAAGGATATCTCAAGAAAGCCAATCTTTGATAGATTGAGTGAAGTCTGAATACTGATGCATGAAGAAGATTTGAATCTTGGGATTCTCTAGAAGAGAAAGAAGCTGGTCATAAAAAGAGGCATCTGTTAGTCTTTACCTCACCTATTGATTTAGTGAATCTTGTTGGAACTATTGTCTCTAATATCATGGTGAGATAAAAAGATCACTCAAGTAAGAAGAAAGTTCATCTCACAAAGAAGGATCGTAGAGTATGACAGGCTATCGCAGAATAAGGCTCAAGAATGTAGAGTTGTCTCCTCGTCATAAAGCTCAAGATCGTAGAGTCAACACAGTCAGTCACTCTACGACTCTCTACAACCAGTCTACAAAACCTGCTAATCAAAGAGCAACCTCTACATGATAACTAGAGTCATGACAACGATCCTTACAAAGTCCTTTCAGAAAGCTGTCATTGAGCTGTCAATCAGGCTTAACAAAGATCTATGAGTTCATCTAAAGTCTCTAGTCTTAACAACAGATCGTAGAGTAGTTCAGATCATAACTCTACGAGTGCACTTCAGGAAAGATCGTAGCAAAGCCAAGTTGTGGAGAAATAAAGCAAGCTCAGAAGTACAAAAACCATCAGAAGACAAGTTGGGTTAATTATTGTCAACACTACTTCTACAGAAGGAAAGCAGAAGGTAAATCTATTCTTCTTTGGAATACCTTTCTCATTCCAGTCACAAAGTCCCAAAACAATGTGATTGATGAACCAAATGCACTTATCTCTCATGTCATAATCTCTAAATTCTATGACTGATAACTGAGCAAGCCCTATCATCCCAAATCGTAGAGTAACCATAATCATCTTTCTGATCGTAGAACATTTTTGACTCTATGTTTGCATCACTTAACATATATCTTTCACATAAACTCCTTCATAGCCTATTACCAGCATACAGTTCAAAACATCAGTTATCAAGGTCATCTTTTGAAGGATGATGATTGAGTGTCGTGCAGCCAACACTACGAACTGTTTAAGCTTACTAAACAGAGAGAATGAACAACACGCCCTCCAAACTCAAGTGGGTTAGAATACTTGAGATGCTTCAGTTATGGAAAATACAAAAGTTAAGCCCACGTCCCACATATGAGTATCTGTCACGTGTTCCCTACAAATATAAGAGGGAACTAGCATAAGTCATGTTTCAAACTGACAATAGTCTTTTCCCATCAGTTGTCAATACCCATTCTCCCAAAAATCATCAAAACCCTAGAAATCGAAAACCTCTTCTAAAATCGATATCTCTCCTTGTGCCCTTCCCAAGTCAGATTAATCTCATGGCATCTATTCAAGTTATTCCTGGAAATCTTGTTTGTTTTGAAAGTTTCGGTAATGCAGAGCAGAAACTCAAGGATATTCTTCATCTGGTCAAGAATGCTGGCTTCACCATGTGTTTGGAAACCAGCACCAGAATTTACTCTTCACTTATGAAAGAATTCTATTCAAATGCTGATTATCGAGGAAACATCCTCATCACAAAGGTTAAGGAAATCACATTGCAAATTGGGGTTTCTGAAATCAATCTCAGTCTAGGTATTCCAATCGGAGGAATTACTTCCCTTGACAAGATCAATATCGAGCTTGGACTGGAGCTAATGGGCTATGAGAAGAAGTCTCACCTAAAAGGAATCAAGAAGAAAGATTTTCCTTAGCAGTATGAGTTTCTGGCTGACATCGTTGGAAAGAGTATTCTGTGCAAAGACACTGCATATGATACTATCAGTGAAGATCAATTGAGGCTGATAACTGCTATTGCTCAAAGAAAGAAGATTAACTTCGGAGCAGTTTTCTTAGGATGGATAAAGAAATGGATAGATGATGCAAAGACAAGAGCTGAAGCAGGAAAGCCCTCTCCAAAGATGCCCTGTGGAAGATTCATCAGCATCATTCTGAAGAAATTGCTGGCAAATACAATTGAGGAAGATGAAGGAAAAATTCTTAACTGCAACAAAAGAATTACTCCAAGGCTATTTGAAAATTGGAAAAAGAACCCTCATGCCAATAAGGGTAAGAAAACACGAGGATCGAAAAGCTTCAGCAGAAAGATGGAAGTAAAATCTAAAGGAAAAGGAAAACGGGAAATGGAAGAAGCATCTGAAGAAAGACTCCAAGAGGCTAATGTGCAGACAAGTAGCAAAATTCTTGTGATCTATGATACTCAGGAATCAAAAAAGAAAAGAAAAGTATTTGAAGAAAAGAAGGCTACAGAAGAAAAGGATGTCAGTTCAGGGAAAGCTGAGAAGGAGAAGATAAATATCAAAGGGTCTGAAATGAAGAAGAAGAAGAAATCAGGAAAGAAAGTTCCTCACACTGCTCCAAGGAGAAGTTGAAGAATCGGAGAACAGTGGAGAAGTTCAGTCACTGCAGGGCCACCCCAGGTGATAGAAATTGATGATGATGAAGAAAGCTCAGATTCTAGAGAAGGAACATCTGACAGTTCAAAAGAAGAAATCTCTTCAGAAGAAAAATCAGAATATCATAAATTTAGCCCGTCTGAAAAAGAAATCATATTGGGCTCTGATCAAGAAGCTGAACCAGTTGAAAAAGATTCAGCATCCGAGTTCAACGAAGATGATGATGTTGCTGAACCAGGGGAACAATTCTCGGAAAATTCTAAAGATGGAGAGGCTATATCAGATGAGAAAGGAGACTGTCAAGAAACCATGATGAAAGAAGGTGAACATATTCAAGAAGAGACTAGTACTCATGGTTTGGGAGAACCAAAAGGCAGGTCAAGTAAAATGAGAGGATTAAGTGGTTTTATGAAGAAAACAGGCAGAAGTTCAAGGACAGGTCATAAGGAGAGACAAATAAGGATGAAAATTGAAAAGAAGCTGAAGGAGATAAGACTGCTGAGAAAACTGGAAAAGCAACAATATGAAGCATATCGGCTGAAGCAGATCAGAAGGAAACGTAGAGTCAGAAGGAAGCATGCCAGCCACAAGGAAAAATGCTCTATTACTTGGGATCATAATCATCTGTCAAGTTTCATTCCCATACTACCACTTCTCAGGGCTATATTCATGAATGATCAAAGTTCTATCAGTTGGAGCTACTCGACCTTTCCAAATCTTTCATTAGTAGCTCAAAATTTCTCAAAGGCAATGACCTTTGCAACTACACTGATAAGTAGTGAGTCCTTCTATCCTCACTACCAAAGTTGCCAGAAAATATCCATCTGGAATCTAACCAGCTCTCAAACTTCTAGCCAGTCTGTGGGAAATCAAAATGCAGAAATTAGAAAATCCTCGGCTGAGACTCACTAAACTCTTAGTCGCCCAACACCACCTTCCTGTTGGTAAAGTCCCAAAACTTTGCAAACAATTCTCAAAATACCAATTCTCCAGTCATAGAGTCCCAACACTTTATGGACCATGAAAATATTCTTTTCTTTCGTAGAGTCTCAAAACTCTGTGGTAGACTTCAAGAAATCCTTCTAAATCAGCAGTGACTCAGTCAGCTCCATACATATCATTATTGATGATGTCAAAAAGGGGGAGAGAAGAACAAGAACTAAGGGGGAGCTAACTAAAGGGGAGCTATAAAGAAGCAGGGGAGTGAATATTCAAGGACTAAGGGGGAGATATGAAGAAGGAGAATCAATCAGCCAAGGAGAAGACAGCTAGCAAACTCAGTGGAAGAAAAGTTGAAACATAAAGAGCAGCTGTAAGTATGTATAACTATATAACTTTTTGTAAGAATGCTTAATTAATGAAATCATCTTTTTGCACTAGCCATACAGTATTTCACTGTATCATAAGACATAAATTACCTGTCAAGTAGATGCATTATATGAATGTCATTTCAATAAGTCTATTTGTTTTGTCATCATCAAATAGGGGGAGATTGTTAATTGATGTTTTGATTTGATGATGATAATTGTTGTGCAAAAAGGATTGTGGTAAATGTGCTTATATGGCTAATTGTCAATGTGTTTCTGAAAGTGTGCGTATGTGTAAATGTGATTATGTGCTTACTTGATTATGTGCATAGATGTTCTAAATGTGCTTATGTGTTTACTTGATTCTGTGCGTGAATGTTCTGAAAGTGCCTATGTGATTATGTGACAAAGTGATTATATGTCAATCTAATTATAAGCTTACATTGTCATGTGTGTATGATATATATTCTATTTCAATACTTTGATTTACACACTTGTATAACACAATATGATCTTGTTGTAAACCATCTGCTGTCCATTAAAGAGAATGAAAGTTATCTGGTTAAAATGTTGTAAAGTCCTTTTAAAGATATATGTGTACAAAGGACTTAGATTATAAAGATCAGAAATGTTAGGTTGATCTTTCAATAGAAGTCACTTTGCATAAATGATGTAAGCAGAGCAGCTTAAGAATGAATCATTGTTGTATTTGTATTTCAGAGTCTGAAAAAATCCTTTCAATTTGTAATGATATAATAATGTAAGAAAGGATTTAGTTAGAAAAGATCAAATCTGTTAGGTTGATCAGTCTATATGATCGTAGAATGAACTCTACGATTCCAAGCAAAGAAAACTCAACGATTCGGCATGTTCGTACAGTGAAAGGTACGACTCTCAGCCCGGATGACTCTACGATCATCAAAGAGGAACATACGTGCAAGAAGTCTACAGAGTATTCATGCAAAATCAAATAACTGATCAAGCACTAATCGTAGAGCCGAACTCTACGATCGTCGAACAGACAGCGAAGCAAGCCTGCAGATAACACTGAGCCAGAGAAGAAGTATACTCTACGATACACACTCTCTAGCAAAATCGTAGAGTAAACTTGCTGAGCAAGTTTTCAAGGACTGGAATATGCACAGATAGAAGAAGTCATTAAGTGGAACAGCATTATGAGGCAATGCAGTATATTGATCTAGATATGGAACAATCGTTGAGTAGAATCAAAGGATGTGCTAACAGACTGCAACTCAACGATTCCAATAAGAAGCACTACAGTCAACGAACTCTACGATTTGATCAGACCCATCGTAGAACGAGATCAGCAGCTTCATGACTTGCACAGGAAGACAAGCTCATAGAACGAAACCAAAGCAAAACACTGCAAGCACAAACTCTGTGACCTGACCAGAACAGCAAGGTCGCAGAGTAAGAGAAAAGATCATTCTAACTCAACGTTTCACTTGACAGTCATTCATGGGGTTGAGTTTGCAGGATCAAAGTGGACTGTCTATCACTCAACGAATTCATCAAGCAGGACAAAGCTAGCATGCTATCAGAATGGCTATATGATGAAAGAAAGAAGAGTATACTCCTCGCCCAAACTAAAGAAAGATTAAGTGTTGTCAAGATACAGATGCATGCCAGAGACATAGTAGATGTTGTGCTCAAACGACTATAAGTCAGGAACCCACTACTCAGGAAAATGGTGAATAAGGTCAGACTAATGGGACATCTCTGAATGCAGCAGAACAGCTGATTCTTAAAGTCAAGGAAAAACATTTATTGATGAATCAGTATATTAACTAGCAAAGAATATAATAATCTTTGCTGAACAACTCTGAGAAAGCAACGGCTATAAATTCAGAGAAAGTAGAGCTACAGGTTAACATATCAGAACACGTCAGAAAAGCACTGACACAAGCGGCAAGAAAGTCAACATTGAAGATATTAAGGATCTGCACAAGGCCAAATAAAACCAATGGGATTTCTTTCAAACGGTAATATATGCTCAGAGATATAAAGGCCTAAAATGAGATATAGAAGGGTGGTTGTTAAAAAGTCAGAAAATATACAAGAGAGATGAGAGAAGACAACAACCAATCGTAGAGTGAAATAGAATGAATATGCTGAAGGACTCTACGATCCATCAGAACACTAACACTGAATTGAGAGAAACATAGAGATGTATAACTCTATTACAAGAGAAGTGTTCAGAGCTGCTAGGCACATGGAAGAGAGAAGCTTAAATGCCAACTTGATACATACATGGTAGCAACTGAGTACTAAATGGAAGGAGCATCACAGTCATCTCAGAAGCCCATCTCGAGAAGCAATAAACTGTCTATGATAAGAAGGAACAACTGAGTATCAAAATGAAGAAGCATCACAGTCATCTCAGGAGTTCATCTCGAGGAGCTCTCAAGTACCAAAGGAGCTGAAATACAAAAGCCTAGCAACACATTTGGTGATCTTGAGTAGTTGCTGAATATAAGAAAGAAGGAGAATATCAACGACAAACATCAGCAGCATTCAATGATGGATCACAAGCAGCTGCTAAGTACCAGAAGATAAAGAAGATCAAAGTTTATCTTAGCAGCACAACCCAACAAGCATTCAACACACAAGAGAGGGTCAAAGGATCCTTGCCCGAATGGCTAAAAAGAAATCAAGTCTGCTGGACTTGTTGAGTACCGAAGGGTACAAGAGATTCTAAGTCTGCTGGACTTAGTCTACAGTCCAAAGCTGCTAGCTTTGATGAGGGCAAGAGTGTCCTAGTCTTAATGTGACTAAAGGAACCAAAGCTGCTAGCTTTGATGAGGGCGAGAGTGTCCTAGTCCGGAGGACTAAACCTTAGTGGATTTCCTACTGTCATGTAGAAGAGTGGAGTAGGAGTTATTCAGTCTCCGAACCACTTAAAACTCTCTAGTGTCATTTTACTTTCAGTCTTTCACATTCTGTCTTATATATATATATATATATATATATATATATATATATATATCTACACATGACTGTGAATTAGTTTACTTAACAAATGACTTTCTTCAATATAAACTTAAACTCAACAGAGAAGTTTTACAAATCTTTAAGGGGTGTTTTTCAAACTAAAATTCCGCTGTGCAAACAAATATTATTTAAGTTTATTAATTGCTATTAAATCTTTGAACTTAATCTTAAACTTAAAAAGTTTCTAAGAGATCTATTCAACCCCCCCCTTCTAGATCACTTGTGTGCCTCTGGGAACTAACAGATTATATGATAGAAAGGAACACAACCCATTGAGAAAACTAGTGAAGCTTTCTGCTAGACACATTATACTTTTTAAAATACATAACACGAGACATTAAGGCAAGCAACAGATAAATACTGAAAAATAACACTTGACAAATACTTCATAAATGTATGTACAAATTATCATAAGCATTGGCATAACTAAATACAAATGATTGAAATAAACTTGGATCATTTGAATAACTATGAGCTGAGAAATATCAACACTAAATGTAAATGAAACATGATAGCAATGGAAACTGAAATTGAGAAAAGCAATTCTACAGGAAAATAATAACAATATGAAACTTAGATCGACAAGGTAACACACTAATACAATATAAACAATAGTACGACAGGGGAAAAAGAAACCTATCTAGACCGCTTGAGATGAGTGGCGTAAACCTTCACGAACTCATGGGGCGAAACATCAATTACCTACATGGTTTGATGAATCAATGAGATATTTTAAAAAGCAAAAAAGATACGTTCTGTTCCAGTAATTAAAGAATTAGCAGCATCTACAATTCATTATCAATTTATCCCATGAAAAGAGAATAAAATAAAAATTGGAAAGTACACAAATCCTTACCAGAAGATCGGCACCAATGGGGCTACTAAATATAGTTCTCAAATGAGTCAGAACTTAACAAGGAGAAAATCACTTAAAATAGTAAACATTTACATTCAAGATCATGATAAGTTTACAAATTAATTCACTTTATGGAAGCTGTGAATGGAAAGCAAAAGAAAGAAAAACAGGACTGAATCTGTGACAGCCCCAAAATCCGTCTCCAATAACCCCGGATCTGGTCCGTCAAAAGTAACCTCAATCCTGAGTTTAAGTCGTTACACGAACAACCTTCTCCACAACATTACATAAAAGATAAATTTAATGTTGTTAAAACTCAATATATTAATTGATAAACTTAATTAACTTTCAAAAATCTTCTATTCCCAAAATCGCAATCTTTACATTGCTCTTTTACAACTCTAGATCATATACATTATAATTTAATATATAATCTTTACCTCTATAAGTTATTCTTTATAATCTAGTAAGCTAAATATATGATTCATCAAACTAGATTATCAAAACAGCAAGCTGTAAGATACGCTAATATTGTTTGTGAAGTCACTCTACGATCGTCTGGCTTGGCAGTCTACGCTCGCAGAAAAACTTGGACAGTGGAATTTCACTCTACGATCCCACAGTAAAGTTACTCAACGATTTGTTACTTTACGACCAAGCACTCTACGATCGGCTGAGACTCACTCTACGATTTTCACTCTACGTTTTGGACTTTTCACTCTACGATTTTCACTCTGCGTTTTGGACTTTTCACTCTACGATTTTCACTCTACGTTTTGCACTTTACTACCAGCACTTTACTACCAGAGCACTCTATTACCAGCAGCACTCTACTATCAGTTCACTCTACTACCAGCAGCACTCTACTACCAGTTCACTCTACTACCAGCAGCACTCTACTATCAGTTCACTCTACTACCAGCAGCACTCTACTACCAGAGCACTCTACGATTTTTTACTACAACTAAGGAAAATTCTCAAATTTACAATAACTTCATACAACATACCAGAACTCATTTTAACCTTTCTGGTTTATTCTTTAGACTAACAAAACGTCTAACATATTACTTAAAGAGGTTCTAATCTTGAAAACAAATCCTTGGACAGAAGGTTTAACCACTTTGATTCTCTTAGACTTTTAATCAAACACTTGGTGAGCATATAGCTACCACCACCAATTTCTTCTAGTTTCCATTTATGGCTTTTAATTTCACAAGCATGAAAACTATAAATGTCAACACATTAACATCATCTCCAATATTTATAGACTTATAATAAACACCTATAAATATTTAAATATAACCTTTTACCATAAAATTGGTTTACATCAAAATAGAACCATTAAAACTAGGTTTAACAAACACAAAACCTTAATCATTTTAATGTATCTATGTATCTAGCATGCTATATACATCTAGATACACATAACCCCATCTCTTGACCAACTTAAAACTTGGATTCACCATAATCTAACACCCAAAATGCAAAGCTTTCCTATAATAACTATATAGGAAACCTTTAAACATAATTTCTACAAAAGTTGGAGTTTAGAAAATTTTTAAACCTTCATGAATGATATTCTTTTTGGGCTCTAGAGACTCCCCATGATGAGTGCTTCATCTTTAATTCTTGCTCCATGTTCATCCGACCATTCTAGCTCATCAAGCTCAAGCTTTTCTTCTTCCATTTCCATGGCTTCTTCTCTCTTAGCCTAAATGCACCAGAAGGGGAAATGAGAGAACGACTGAGGTTATACCATACTCTCTCAGCCTTATACAACTCTTAGGAGTTGGACCCTATAGCCTCTCCTATGCCTGACTTGTCTCTCCTTTTCTCAGCACTGAGTTCTTGAGCTTTGCACAAACTATGTGTGCTCTGCTTTTTTCTGAGGTTTTGTCCCTAAAGGAGTGACACACTTACTTTTCCACCAGGTTATGTTATTACTCTTGGGCTGGGCTGCTATTTGTTTTGTGAATTAAACAATTGGTGGCCCAATTGTTACTTATATTGCAACTAAGCTTTGGGTTGCCCAAATTAAATTCCTAGTGAAAATATAAAATATTAATACCCCACTATCAATAACTTTCCAAATGAAAATAAATATAACATTATTAATGTTTACGAAATCTCATTAATTAATAACCATATTAATTAATTTACACATCCAGCTTAACGTGCTAGCTATTTAATTAAATATCACATAGCTCACTTACCTTATCACACTTTGATACTATACCACCTAGGTTGGTCCATTAATTTAATTAACCCATTAATTGAACATTCCTTAAATTCATTTAATTACTCAACACATAATTAAATAAACCAGGCCATCATATAATGATTTAATTTAATCCCTCAGAAATTTACAATTACATCAAATAATTCCATTTTTCTATATTAAAATATTTCGGGTCGCTACATTCTTCCCCCCTTATAATAATTTCGTCCCCGAAATTTCAATATAAGGTAACTCAAAAAAATATGAGGGTAATTGTTCCTTATCATGTTTTATGCACCTATATACCATATAGATACATAACTTAGTGTATACCTTATCATATACCCCGTCAACCAATTCTAGGTTTTAAACTCCCAACAATTATTTTCCTCAGATTAAGTTTTTTTTTTTTTTAACTCAATCCTTACAAATGATCCCATCCTTGGAATTTCTATTACCAAGGAAATATCAGAGTTTGTTTCATTTCCAACTCTTTACAATCCCATGCATATCCGACAAATCACATCGATTATCTTATTCTAGGTATCGCTTTACTTATTGTTTTATTACCATAGTCCAATCATGACAGAACTCAAATTCATTTTCCAGTGATCGCCCATCACTTTACCAGGGTTGCTTTATATCTAAACCTCAAATTTCGCTCGAATCCTCAAAAGCTTAAAATTTCCACAAATCGACTATTCCAATGATTAGCGTAGCCTTAAATCACATCAATTACCTAAGACCATACTAATCAGTCTTATGAATTTCTGGGTCATTACAGAATCGATATTGTAGTGAGGTTGTTTGTCAGGAGGATTTAACATGTTGACAAGGTTAGTTTATGAAAAACTTCCAATTTCCATTATTGGCAGGTTTTCAGGCATTTTATAGTTTTACCAGAAAATTTAGTCTTTCTTGTTTATACTAATAATCCCCTCTCATTTTAAATATTGTATTACACATGTAGTTATTGAACACAACCAAAGAATTAAAATGGGTTCACAACTAATTTCTCACCCTTCCCCTCCTAGTGCTAGACTTACTAAACATTAGAAGCAAACAAGAAGGACAGAAATGATGAAAATATGTGTGTTATACCTGTCTAAAGGGCTTATTAGGAGTTCTCCAAAAACCCTATCAACAAAAAAGATATCCCTCACACTTGAGTAGGAGAAAACAAAACTAGAAAATAAAAGTAATGGGTAGCTATGCTTACTAACTTGTTCAAAATATAAAACTTTTGAACCATCGATCATCTCTGCAGCGAGGCATGTAAGCCATCTACACAAATGAAAACAAGAATTGAAGTCATCTAAGCAATTTCTAATTCCTTCATTAAGCAGTTATTCTATTGAGAACTAACCATTGCTTCAATATGTGCTCATTAAAGAAGTAATTGATTTCATTCATGTTTCTCTATAAATTCTAAGAAAGACTTACGCTATTTGGAGCTTCCTAGTAGTATCTATATTCAAAAAGTAGTTTAATTGAAGAAATTATCAGAATCCCTGGATGTTTGGTCTCTTGAGAACTACCAATTTATGGTTAAAAAAGAAAAGAAGATGAATTAAATAGCAAAAGAAGAGTAGTAGAGGTAACAACAGAGGAGAAGTTTCAAGGTAAAATTGTAAACGAACTCGTAAGAAGAGAAATTACAAAAGGAGAGGGTAAAAAAACAAAAAGAAAAACAGAAAATACTCCATGACACCTTGCTGATCTAAATGAGGATACTAAATTGGATATAATTCAAAATGAAACCATCATTTCGAAGAAGATGCATTGGTACGGCATATTGATAACAAACTTGAAAATCATCTCAGCTATGTGTATACCTGAATATTCTCTTTCTGATGAGGACATATAGAATATACGGGTGATTCATGTCCTTTAAAGTTAAATAACTTTAGCCCCAACAAATCTCCCACCTGATATATATATATATATATATATATATATATATATATATATATATATATATATATTTCAGTTAGTTTTATGGTTAAGAAAGCGCAAGAAATAAGAAGGTAAGTAACAAAAATAAACCTAAATATATATAAAAAATTCCTCACCTTCATCGCCTTATCAACCCACAAGTTACAACACACAACTGCTTGTTTGGATGAGCAAACGCTAAGTCATTTACACCTCCAAAATGTGCATCAATGTGCAAGTATAAACAGATGCAAGTCAAGCTGTCAAGTAGCAGTTAAAATTTTAACCCTGTTGAAAAGACAAAAATATCCCAACTCACCTCTATATGTTGGCTTAGATCATTTGGTCCAGCATACGTATACAAATGAATTAAATGCTTAGCAAATGCAACCCCTACAACATAAAAAATTAAGAATACTCAAAGGCACCTTCAGAACCTAGTTAACTGTTTGTTCTTTTTCTTTTTCTATAATTTGCGAGTAAATAAAGGTGCATCTATAGCTATCCTAGTCAAGTGCTGAAGTGTACATACCCAAATAATTTTCATCGGGACTCCAGGTCACACGGCTAACTGATATTGGAGCATCCTTGCCAACAGAAGCCTATTTAATGCATTAATGTTCAGAATAATATAATACTTTGCTCAACTAATCAAGCATTATAGTGAAATGTATATATCGTAATTCTTGGAACACCTTAGACTCATATAACGTAAGTCACTAAATCTATGTTCTTCCTACACAATTATTCAAATATATATCTATATACAGATATATAATATTAAAAAGAATAGTATGACCGATGGAAGCACAATTTGAAGCGAAATAAGAACGGTGAGAACCTGAAATGCCAATGAACAAGCTGCCATATCCCATATATTTAATAACTTTGAAACCAACTTCTCGCGCATCCCTTCGTTTTCCCTCCACACAGCTATTTGCTCTGCAATTTCACCCATCACACACATTAACTATTTGTGTAGAAGTAGCAGACTATTGCTGCAAAAAATAAAAAAGAAGAAAAAAGAAGAAGAAGAACTCTTAGAAACTACAAATGCCACATATTTTAAAGAAACGCCATGGATAATGAGAAAAAAAAAAAAAAAAAATTAGTACATTACTACAACTACTATTGTCTAGATTAAAAGTTCTTGTTGGCCAGAAATATTGAGTACTTATATGAGACCTTAAATAGTTTAACTTCTCAAGTGAGACCTTAAAAGTTTCCAACACCATTGCAACTATATGAAGAAAATTTAACCCATGTTCTATCCCTCTTTCTCTTAATTTTTTTTCATGAAGTTGTTAGTCCAGTGCTCTTAATTTACTTGGTGAGTGGCAAACGTACGTACTTAAAGGTATTCATTAGATTAATAAACTATTTTATGAATTTGCAAATAAACTATGATTTCTTGAAAGTTATACCCATAAATTATTGTATGCACCTAATCACATACACCATAAATTCACCTCCCCTTTCATTAGGTATGTTGCGAATGCAGTCTTCTGGTCATCACCTACCCTAGCAATCTCGAATTCTTTCTCTATCTCCTTGACCCAAAATTTAGCCTCAATCGGGTCCATCGTCCCTTTAAACTCTAGCTGTCCTATCGCTTTGAAGTCCTTGAAGCTAGCTCCCGGAGCCACTTGGGGGTTTTGGTTTACTGGTTCGGGGTTCTGGTGTTGGAATGCTCCTTCTAGTAGGTACACTAGCCTCTGCACGGGGTCTGTGCGTCCCCTATCATTGTTGACAGATTTTTTTGGTCTTGGTTATGCTGGCATTCTATGTCTGGGTGGCATATTCTGTTTAATAAGACTCTATATTATTATCTCATCATTTATTATAGACAATTGTATATATCATGCAATATTTAATAGTAGAACACAATTAATAAAAACATTTATATTCGTATACCACTTATTTAAGTACATAAAGTAATACATCTTGTGGCATACTTTTATAAATGCCCATGTTAACATCTATCATCTAGCATCGAACATCTATCATTTATCCCCTAATATCACAAAAAATGGAGATCTATAATCATACTACCTCGCTGATAAAACAAAAGTTGGGGTTTAAAATCTCTATCCCATATCTTTTACAAAGAGACTGGGATTTACATAACAAGTTCCCCTATTATGAACAAAAAGTAGGAACTATCAACATCCATACCTATATAAATATCATCATCACTAATATATAAAACCTCCCTAATGGAGTATACCACACTCCACTGCCTCATCATACTCCTGCTGACCAATATGGATCACTCAGATGTCACGACTCATGGTGTAACGAGTCTGACCATCCTCTGCAGGAAAGTGGTACACTCGGTCCATCCAACGGCCGAATGAAGTGTGGAATGCATATCCCATCATGTCTGTCCTCCTCCTCTTTGGTTGTACTTCACTCTCCAAATCTCTTACCATATCCTTCTTGCTAACTAATTGTTCCTCGATCTGAATACTATTTGCAACCTCCTCCTCTAGTAGTTCTCGTGCAGCATCCCTCTCAGCCTTAACACTCTCTACCTGGCCCACCAGCTCCACATTCCTCTCTAGGAGGTGATGTACTAAAGCTCCCAACTGAATGGCGGTCTCCTTGCGCCCCTACACCTTCGCCTTGAGTTCCTCAATCCTACCCTCCTGCTCGATGATCTGGTCGGTATATTCCCTTAACAGATCATCCTCAAAAGTGTGGAATACTAGAGATCCCTCCTTTGACTACTCTACCAGATCCGACTCTCCTACCGCTGTCTCAACCTCCTCCTCCTCTGCTAGTGCAACAACCTAAACAAGTACTGCTATAATGGGTCCCTTTGACACCACGTGTATATCATAGGGCTCGTCCTCCATGGTATGGTTGGGCTCTCCTAACTCGGGCATCCTACAACATAGACACAAGAATAGAAAAACTCTATCAGTATTTCAAAATAAAATATAAGTTCATTGTATGGAATGAAAATATATTCTATGACGGTAACATCTATATAACAAATCTCCTAAAATCACCCGTAAAACTCTACATGTGTTTTATCTCCTTCTATTCTAACTCTATTTTTTAAAGTTATAGCTTAAGGATTCTCTGTCTTAGGGTTTATAACCTACAACTCTGATACCAACCTGTGATGCCCCCAAATTCGGTACTTATACCTCGAATTCAGTGCTTCACGATACCCTCTGAGCATCATACATAACTACCCAATCGATACATAAAAACATACCTTAGTACATTACATTAATAATTGTCTTATAGTTATCCCGGGTCTGAACAACCTTTACTAATACATCATAAGTCTTTAGTATAAAAGGCTAATACAATCAGAGTTTAATACAAAATATAATTACTTCATAAACCTTAAACTACTGAGTAGCCTTGGCCTTTTCTTTGTTCGTTTCGGAGCTACTAGCTTTCTCCGTCTTCATTGTAAATGGGATTTAGAAGCAAGTATGAGCAACGAGTTTGCTCAACAAGTATATAATATACAATAACATCAATTGAGTTCAAAGGTCTATACAATTATAAGGTTCAAGAATTTTTTGATAAGTCATAAGATAGTTCAACAAATTGTATATGAGTCACATGGTAAGGAATACAAATTCTGATACGTGCAAGGTTTGATAAATTTAGAAATAACCATTCATAATGTATTTGGCATAGAAGAATTTCGATCTAGCAAAGCATGAAAATTTTATATTACTGAGTGATTGATAAGGTCCATTTAACGCTATAGAGGAACAACAGTGATTAACTGTGAAACCTCTGGAAAACAAAGTACATAAGGTGATCAGCCTCGCAGTATTCTACATTATGCATAACATTTATTCATAGCACGCAAGTCGGATTTACCAACGTAAAATAATTCTCCTTTATCAGGGTTGTTCTTCTCAGTATAACAAAATCCGCACCAAAGCAATTGGTTTGGATAGCTTTCAAAGAGATATGATTAATTGACGGTTCATGTTATCATTAGCCCAGCCGAATCAAGTGGCATAGACTCATCTTTCAAACAATTATTTGTAGTTAAAGTTCTCAACATTCATAATCTCATATTTGGGAAATCTTCTTAAGCATATACATATGATTGGATGCATTCAAGTGATAACAGTTAAGTTCAAACATGTACTTCATCTATGGAGCTTGTACGAACAAATAAAGTGTACAAGTAAGGTGTACTTGCCTGACACGTTCTCATTCCCTTCCTCTAGATTATTGTCCTCCAGTCGACCTATATAAATCATGATTCGGTCTATCAGTTAATTTCTATCGTGTCATAATTGAACTTTCATCGATCTATTACCCTTATTATTCAACATCATCCTCCTTCATCTCTTTTACTATGTTTTTACACTAACACGATTCTTATTACCTTATGGTTTAATTCTTTCTTGAAGTCATTTATTATTCATTAAACATAAATAAAATAACTTTATCTTATTTGTTTATCTCTTTATAATTATTCTTCATTATTAATGTTTATCCTCATGTTTATCACCCCCAAGTAAAATAATCTTCATTATTACCTTACTTGCATAGTTATTCTTTACACATCTTTATCTCTCATTAATATTCATCTAATCATCTTTATCATTTTCTTTGCAAATAACATAATCTCATTATTATTTTATTTGTTATATCTTATCTCGTTAATTATCATCAATCATTTCACATTATTATTCCTCACAATAAATTTATCATTTGTTGTTTAACAATCTTAAGACTTCATTATTAATTTCCCTTTAGCATAATCATTTTTCACAAATAAAATAATTGTTACAATTATCTTATTTGTATAAGCATCTTTCATTAACCTTTATAGTAATTAATCCTTGCAAAAAAAATAATCTTAATTATTTTATTTGTTTAATCATCTCCCTTTATTAATTATAATGTATTAACTTCCATAAATAATTCCCCATTATTTGCTACAAATAAAATAATATTCATTATTATTTTACTCGTTTAATTAATATTTAATTCTCATTTATCTCAACAAATAAAATAATGTTTATTATTTTATTTGTCTTATTATTATTTACTTATTATATTATATTTTATTATTTACTTTTTTCTCTTTTTTCTTTTTTGGGCCAGGTCAACCTTGTTGACCAAGGCCCGACCCAGATTCGGGTCAACTGGTTTTTTGGACCGACACGGGACGCGCCACAAATGAACTAGGACTGGCACGGGGAACGCCATTCCATCAAAAACTTTTATGCCTTAGTGGCACGGGGCGCGCCAGTGCATTAGAATTTTATTCTTCATGTTTTAAGCTTCCTTTTTTATTTTAACTTGATTCCCACACCTCCAAACAAGCTCAATCTTGTCTCATAATGCATTAAGTTCATGTTTTATCATTATTTTATGATCTTGACATTTTTACTACATTTATTCATTAATATACTATATTCCATATTTTAGGGTTTTACATATATCCTTCACAAATCTATTACAACTTCATTTTAACTTCTTTTCCACTTATATCATTTAGGCCATGTTTGAATCTTGTAAATCTACAATATACACATCATAAACCTTAAGATCATCATGCTCATCTTTAGGTTATTAGATTAAAATCAAGCATACCACTTAAGTTAACATATAAGACCATCATATTCATATTTTCACATATTAAATATCATCTACACACATATATCTCCTTCAAGATCCTTCATGGTACCTCTGGAACCCACCATGGTCCCCAACAACCCAAAATCCTCCAACAACAAGCATGATAATAAACTATATAGTTACATATACAAGAATCTAAAAGACTTGAGTTGAGAAAAATTTATACCTCCTAGCTGCCTTCTTTCTTTTTGATAGGAATCTTGTAAGGGACTCCACAATAGCTCATCTTGCTCTTCTTTCCTTGCTTTCTCTTTACTTTGCAAGAGTTTCCCCTCACTTTTCTATTTTCTCTCCTCTCCTTCTCTCTTTCTTACACTCCCCCAACACTTAGAGAATCCTTCCAACTTTTCTAAAGTGTTAGGAGTGGCCTCTATTTATAGAGGATCCCTAAGCACACTTGTAATATCCCGAATATTTACGAAAATAATAAATGTGAAATATTAAATAATTAATCTGTTGATTTTGATCGGTGATCCTTATATAAGGAAGATTAAGCATAGATATTGTGAATTACATAAGGTTAAGGTATAAAACCTAGAGATGAGAAGAAACGTGTGGAGAAATGATTATGTATTTTTATTAAGGTAACGATCTGAGAAAAACCTATATGGTTTAATATGTGAGAATACGTGTAGAATTTTCTTCGAAAAATTTGAAGCATAAGAAATGCAAAATGAGAAGGTGGACAAGAAATGACGTTTAAAATTTTGTTAGAAGAATTGTGTATGACCGTGGTTAAGAAATAACCATATTTAAGTTAAGCATTGTAGATGATTGGCAATATTTAATGTATAAACCAAGAATGGTTAATAGCTAAGGTGTAATAACCAATTGGTAATGAATAATAACCAATGAATAATGACAAATTGTGAGATGATTATTTTTCCCTATAAGAGGGTGGCTAATGACTAAAATACCCTTGATGGATGAAACAATGTAATGATTGAGATTTTTATGTGTTATTAAATAGCGTATATTAAGAAAATAAATTTTTCATGAGAATTATATGTGTAAGATGTATTAGTTAATTTATTTTAATATTAACTAAGTGAATCTAGGACAAGGAAATCAAGTGAGCAAGAAATAGCTTAAGCTTATGATAATTAATTATCAAAGCTTGTAGGATTGCCATATATGACAATAAGAATGGTTGAAGGAGTATGATTTAATTAATTTGATAAATCAAAGTTAGAAGAGAAATTAAAATATTTTATGCATAATTATATTGGATCCTTGTGGGTATTTAATTAGAGCCCAATAAATAATTAATCTATAGTCCATAAGGGAGCAAGTCTAATTGGATTATGAGATTGGGTTAAATTAATTATTAATCCGATGGTGGCTATTTTAGTAGAGCCCAAGATATATTTAATTAAGTGATTAGATCAAAAGATGGATTGGATTTATAATTAGTCCAATGTTATATTTATTTTGGAGACTAGTTGGAATTATTAGTAGCCCAAACAAGTTGGATTATTTAATGAGCCCAATGGTTGAAGTAAAGGGATGATTAATTGATTTAAATTATGGTCCAACAAGATGATGGATTACAAGGATTTTTAGTAGCCCAAATGAATTAATTATAGCCCAAATGAATGATCCAACATCAAAGCTTCTAGATTATTTGATTTATACAAGTTAGTTATTTAAAAGAAAAACAAAAATGGTTGGATTTATCAAGGCATGGCCGGCCATAATGAGGGCCCCACAAGGAGTTGAAATTGTGGCATGTTGCTTGATTTGTTTGCATAAAGATTGAGTGTAAATCTTGGCTTTCTTGTTGGCATTTATAAAGGACTAACTAAGTCCTAAACTAAAGGAACTAAAGTTGACAATTGAAGCTAATGTCTAGTTAGAATGTATACTTATAGCTTGTGTATGTATAGGTTTTATGCCTATAAATAGAGGCTAAGCTCATTTGATAGAAGCTTTTGAAGAATTTTAAGTAGTCCTCTCATAGCTAGTGTAGAGAGAGAATGAGTTAACTCATTGAGTTAAGAAAGAAAAGAAGTGAGTTGTGAGTTAAATAGTGAGTTGAGGTAGTGAGTCACCGAGTCAAGATCAAAGGAAGTTATTTGCTAAGTAGATCAAAGCAAGGAAGCAAGCTAGCAACCAATCAAGAAGGTATGAGTTTCTTTGCTCTTAGATCTACTAGGTTTTGATTTTATTTTTTTGCTTTAAGCCATGGTTGGTTGTGGGTGAAGTTTATGTGTGGGGATCATGAAGGATCCGAAGATATAAGGTGGTGATTTGTATGGAGAAAATTTGATCTATGTGTTGATATAAGATTTAAAATTTGGAGTTAGGTTTTTGTGTTTTTAATGGGTTTTGTGATGATTTGTAAACTCTTTCATGTCAAAAATGATTTTTAAATCATGTTGATGGTTAATATATGTTGTGATACCTTATTGATGTCTAAACATGGTTTAAACATGTATCCATGACCTTAAATGTGTAGAAAACCCTAGATCTATCAAGTTATAATGTTGTGTAAAAACCCTAATTTGGACAGCCACTTTGGACATGTAACTGTTTCAAACCGTAGCTCATTTTAAAAATCCTTCTGTGGAAGGACCTAGATTTTCGAGTTCCGGAACAAACCCAACTTGATTGACTAAATTCCGAGTTACGAGCGATATTTAATGATTTTTTCCGTAAAACTGTCCAGATGCGAAAACTGTGAAAACCCTACTGTCCAGAAGCTTCCCGGACTGTTTTGGACCATTAAACGGACTTTAAAAATTCCTAGCTTCTGTATTATGATACTATATATTAAAATGAAGCTCCTGTACAAAAATGAAGTCATTCCGACTTCGGATGAGATCACAGCGACCGAGTGAAATTTTCGATTTTAAAAACGGAAACTGCCATAAGTTGAGTTTTAATACTCCAAAAATTCTGAAAACGTTACAAGGTGTTAAGTATGGTACAGTAAAGCTTTCTGTCAATTTTCAGATTTTTCTAATAATAATTTGATTTTTAATAATTATTACCGTTTTAGACAGAAATGGCATAATTAAAAATAGTAAACAAAGTTGAAAAATTAAAAGAAAATTTTCCTGTGTATGAAAAACAGTATGCTACTGATTCCCAGAAGATATAAAAATAATAAGTTAATTTCATATTTTTGAAAAATATGTTTGTATCTTGATTAATTAAAAATGTAATCAAGTTAAATCCGAATAAATTGTGAAACATGATTTATTCGACTTAGAGGTATCAAAATAGCATACTGGTTGTGTTATGTGATACATACGTGTAATATGTGACAATTATTTGCTAAATAGATTAATTGGAGTTAGCACTAATTGCTAGTTAACCTATTAATGATTAGATTTTCGAGAGAAAAATATTTTTATTCGCGTAGCGTAATTTGCGACTGAGGCAAGTTCTCTAACTTACTCAAAGTTATTGATTGGTCATTCAATAGGCTATATTGAATTGTATAATGAATTGAAAATCCAATACGTTAAAAAGGAGAGTACAGTTTGAATCCAGTTTGTTGGATTTTGAAAACAGTCTAGACGAGACGGAAACTAGTTTGCTGGTTATTTGTGGGAAACCACTCAGCATACTATATTGAACACTGTTAAAAACTTGATGTGTGCTAGTCTTAGAATTATGAATACGTATGGTGTTAAGGTACTATCTAATATTTGATTATGTGCTTAAATATTAGAAGTTGTGTTACGAGGTATAATAATATATGCTAATTGAAAGATCAATCTTATAACTGATAGGTCTTTCATAAGAGGTTAAATTAGATTATGTAGCAGTAATCGACGGACAAGGCAAGTTCCCTAAACCCAACTCAATTTATATTCGAGCAGGATGTATTATTTTATTGAGCAAGTTTCCCTAACCGTACTCAAAGTTATATTAATCAAGTTCCCCTTAACTCAAACTTGAGTTGCTATGTTTCAAGTATGCTAGTGGTTTAATTCTTTATAATTATTCCACCTCTTTAAATTATTGATTCACACATAGTGCATATTGCATATGTTCATCCGGTATGAAAGGCTGATCACCTTCATTACCATAAGGTTCAGTTAAATTTGTTCATGGTCATTATTGACACTCAACGTTAATTGATTCAGTCATTCAATTATTGAAATTATGATTCGTACTCTTTCACAATTATTATGTTGTTGAAAATCCAAAAGCTTATTCTTTCTTTCAATCATGATATATCTTTATTGTATTTAAACTTGCTGAGCAAATTCGTTGCTCACCCTTGCTATATCATGATAACAAATTTCAGATTAATACGCTTATTCGAGGAAAGACGGAGACAAAAGCAAAGGACAAGATTATTGTGTTATGCATGTTAACTAATTTGTTATTTGATGTAAGTTAACTGTGTAAACCTTTTTGTGAATTTAAAGGTATATATGTAAGTTAAGGTTAGAAACTTTGGGACATGTTGTAGAATACTCTGAAATAAACAATTTATGTTTATATATTCCGCATTAGTTATAGAACATGTATGAAGATGATGTATCGTGACGTACCAAGTCCAAGGTTCAAGGTACCCGGATTTGGGGGCGTTACAACACGGTTACTTCCCAATGACACGATAGATATCTAGAAGGGAGGGTTGAATAGATTCTTTTAAAATTTTATTTTACTTTTATTTCTTTCGTTAATTAATTCTCAATCAATTAGTTTAGCACAGCGGAATATGATTTAGTTACCCCTTTCTTGATATGTTAAAGTAAGAATTCAACAAACAATTATATGGCAGATATAGCAATTAAAAGACACAAGAAGAAAGACTCCAGGTTTTAAGTGGTTCAGAGCTCACAAGACTCCTACTCCACTGTTCTGCTCTTCCAGCAGCTAATCCACTAAGGATACTTTTACAATTTCAGAATCACAAAGATTCCTTTAAGACCAGCAGTCTTGGAACTCTAGTTCACTAAGAACTCTACAAGTCTAACAGACTTGGATACTCTAGTTCATAAAGAACTCTCTTGGAGTGGTGTAGATTTGGGTGACCTACTAAGTTGCTTTTAGCATAAGTTTCTAAAGGACTTAGTAGCAATGCAAGCTTTCTTATCAGTTTGATCTCTTCAACTTCTTGCGTATATATTTTTTCTCGTGTAATTTCTTTTCTTTTGCAGATCTTGGTATTTAAAGAAAAAAAGGGGGGCTTCAGGTTTCTTCCCATTGGAACCTTTACTCGTAGCTTTAGTTTCTTCCCGTTACCTCTCAGAGGGGAGTTTCTAAATATTATATTAATATAGCTCATTAATGCTCTGATGAGATATTATTTGATCTGACCTGTTAGTCCATGGAAGGGTGTTTTATTTTTCCTTGGGGATAGACATGTCAGTCGTAGGTTCCTACCAACTTTCATAGAGTTGTTTGGTCCTTCCATACTATAGGACTGATAGGACATAGTCCTCTGACTTTATTTCCACGAAAGTCTTCTTTCTGTTGCATAGTGCGCTTAGGTCAGTCCCCTGACTTTTCTTACTTCGATCGATTTGCAGAAGCTTTTCTGTCACATCAATGCAGATTATACTTTTGAATGAAATAGCTTCTGATCTGAGAATTGTGATGTCTCTTGCCTTTTTGCTCAACGAGCCTCCATGATCAACTCTACGAATATCCTTGCTGTTGTGATTGTTCTGTAATGGATCATCTCTTATTGTCATCGTAGAGTTTACTCTACTGTCAGACTATAGAGTCCGTTCTACGGCTTCTCGCTTACAACATAGTCTGTTGGTCGTAGAGTCTTCTTGGCCAAAATCGTAGAGTTCATTCTACGATTGGTTGTCTTGATCGTAGAGTCTGTTGATCGTAGAGTCTTCTTGGCCGAAATCGTAGAGTCCATTCTACGATTAGATTATAACAAAAGATCAACCTAACAGTTTTGGTCTATTTAAATATAAGTCTTAGTACAACACAAAAGACTTTTATAAATCCATACATTTATATCAGAAGATGAACCTAGCAGCTTTGATCTTATCTAACACAGCCCTTGTACATTATTTCTTATTATCAAATTTAAACATTCAATGTTCAATAATTTTCCCCTATTTGATGATGACAACATAAATAGCAGATAGTAATTTGAATACATTAAATAGGCAAAATGCATATGAATAATTGAATGCCTAATCATACAGTGAGCAGTTGTATTTTCTTGGTGAAATTATGAATTTATTGATGTTTAGTCAGTTAATACAATTGAGTGAAAAAAGAAAAAAAATAAACTTATCTCCTTCTACTAGGAGGTCTTCTTCTTTCTTCTTCCCTCTTCCCTCTACCTGAAGAGTGCTCTCCTTTCATCTTCTGTTTTTCTCAGTTCTTCTTCCTTTAACAAAGCTTCTTCTTCTTTAATTTAGAACCATTCTTGTGAGCTAGATGGCCTCGCAGTTGAGGAAAAAGGTCTTGCTGTCTCATCCTGTCTGGGATGAGATGGTACTGCTTCGAATCTAGGAGGATGTATTGATGTTTGAACCATCCTCATCCCTTGAGGTGCTCTTCTTCTTCTACTGTAATTTGAGCTCGTTCTCGTTTGTTCTGTTGTGCTCAATTTCTTCTCCCCCTTGTTGGCATCATTAATGTTTGCTACCTGTTCTGAAAGCTGCTGTATGCCCTGAATAATTTCTTGAAGTTGAGTCTTAGTGGCAGCAACATCATCTTGGTGTGCTTGGAGTCGTTCGTCAACCAGTATTTGTTTTTTCTCCACCAATGACAAAGTGTCATCCGATAGATGTTCTTGTTCTCTAAGAGAGTTCTTCAATGCAATGATCTCATTACTGAGGAGTGTTATAGATTTGTCATTGGTTTCTTGAAGAACTACGACTGCCTTCTGATGATTGTTTAAAGCTTCCAGAAACATTTTATCCCTTTCTTGGAGATTTTCAGAGACTGCTGTTGTTAATTGCTTTAACCTTGTGGAGAATTGTTTATTCAAGCTTGTAGAGAGATCGTTGGCAGCATCAATGACATCATCCATTCTTCGTTGAATGTTGTGGGACTTAGATGCCAGATCTTTCTGTATCTCTGTATGCATATGGCTTGTTAAGTTAATTAGGCCCTCAGTTGTAGGAAGCCGAGATATTTTGTCCAGAATTTCTTGGAGGACATGAGATGGTTGTCCCTAGTCAGCCGTAGAGCTTGGAATGTGGAAGTATTCATGACCAGAGGTAAAGGAAATATCCTCGTAGGTTAAGAGAAGTCTTGAAGGTGGAACAGGAGGCATTGTTTGATGAGTAGGCAGAATTTCGGGAGAGTCTGGAGGGCACTCTATGTTTTGATCATTGAGGCTTTCTTGACCACCAGTCGTAGATGGTGGGGACTCTGCGATCGGGGAAGTGTTGATCGTAGAGCTAAATGTAGAGTTGGCATTTGATGACTCCTCAAATTTATTGAACATCTGTGAAGGTGTATGAATTTGAATAAGGTCTAGAGGAATAAAATGTACCTTATGCCCTAAAGAATGTGAAAAGGGGCTACATGAAATGAGCTTCTGGGCAAATAATATATTATGAGGATAGCTTTGAGCAATAATCACCACATTAGGGTATACTTTGAAGGTCCAGAAGACCTGATCCCATGCATTGTGCACCAGAGCTCGATGAAATGGCATCAGTGGCAAGAATTTCAACAAACAGTTGTAGTCAAGGTGTCTTTGCTTATTTCTTCCGACGGCTACTATTTCGATGTCATCCTCTTCATCATTATTCATTGTGGCTGAAGGGATTGAAATGTCTTCTTAAGTCTCCCTCTCAGCCAGAGCATCTGCTGGCTCAGGAACAACTGGTGGCTCCCCCTCAATTTGAGCATCCATAGGCTCAGCTGCTTTAGATGACTCCTTCTCAACTGGAGCAATGTCAGATTTTTCAAGTAGCTCCCCCTTAGCTACTAAGCCTTTGTCGGCTAATTTTACTAGCCTTCTTGGCTCTTTTGGAGTGGCCTCTTCAGCTTCATACTTACTGCGAGTTTCCCTTCGCAGATCTGAATTTTCATCCTCTGATGCAGCCTTTCCTTCAGGAGCAGCATCAGGAGCCTCATTTGATGCGCCTTGAGGTTCTTCAATCTCAAGGGCTCTCTTTCCTTTCCTCTTTCTGATGAGACCTTGAGATTGCTTGCTGACCTCCTGAGATTCTTCTTCTGCAGGTGTGTTCTTTAATAGCGATGGCCCTACACCACTCTGCGTTCCTTCACTATCCCCCGACCGGGATAGTTTCCTATTTTCAACTGGATTCCTCCTATAGTTGTCAAAGAGTCTCTGGGTTATTCTCTTGTTAGTATTGAGGGCTTCTCCTTCATCATGCTCAATCTAATCCCCCAATGACGATCTCAGGAGAATGCTGATAAATCTCCCATAGAATATTTTTCTGGTCCCCTTAGCTTTTTCTGCATTTTGGACCCAATTCCCTATTCATTCCAACAGCAAGAAGTCATAGTTGATGTTTATCTTCTTAACTATAACTGTCATTAATTTCAGCTGCACCTCACTGACTGAGTCATGAGCTGAGTCTTTGCAGAAGAGGCATTTACCTATAACATCAGTCTGGAACTCATATTTATGAGGAAATTCTTTCTTCTTCAAACCTTTCAGTCCCAGATTCTTTTGGTGGTGCATTCTTCTCAGGCCTTCTTCGGTGCTCACCATATTTAGAGATGTGAGGCCCCCTTGCTTGAAACCTAGGGCTAGGTTAAATTCTTCAGCAGTGAGGTTGAGCTGTACCCCTTTTACTGTAGTGGTTAGAGTTCCGTTAGCATAGGATCCATTGATGTAAAACTCTCGGACAAGCTTTGATAGAATCCTCGTATTTGTTCCCAAAGCTTCTCACAGACCAGCCTTATCTAGCAACTGGATTATTCTTTTGAACTGCTTATCTGCTGTCGTGAAGGCTTCGAAGTTGAGCTCGTTTCCAGGAATGACTTGAGCAGGTGCCATTTGATAGTTTTTCTGAAATGAGAAGAACGATTTATCTGAGTATTGAAAACTTAGGGTTTAGGATTGAGAGAGATAGATTGAGGAATAATAGATTTTTGATTTTGAAGAAATAAACGACGTGCAATTTTCAAAGTATTTAAAAACTTCCCTCTATGTTTGTTGAGATGCGTGTCAAATTCTAATAGGAGCATTTCAGTTGGTTGATGACCATTTCTCCCCCAGAGCTTTACGATCCTTCTTGATACGTCGATTCTTTTGTTGATGTTCGTTGAGTTAGCTTTACGATTGAAGAATACTCTGCGATCCTTGGCTTGACAACCGTTAAGTGAGCTCTACGGTTTGTAGTGTGCTCTACGATTCTTGGCTTGTTAATCGTTGAGTGATCTCTACGATCTTGAGCGTACTCTGCGATCCTTCGCTTGACTATCGTTGAGTGCATTCTACGAAGTTGTCCTTTACTTACTTTCCTCGCACACCTTTCTTCCTACAGAGTTAGTATCTTCCAAAAACATGATATATATTAAGGGTCTAGATTTAGCATTCCTAACTCACTTATAAGTTTATTAAATCTTGATTCATCTAAAGGTTTTGTAAACACATCTACTAGTTGATCTTCAGTTGGGATGTAGTGAAGTGATATATTTTCATTTTGTACATGATCCCTAATGAAATGATATCTTATATCTATGTGCTTAGTTCTTGAATGCATGACAGGATTATGAGTTATAGCAATTGCACTTGTATTATCACAATATATAGGAATAGAATTAAGCTCAAACCCATAGTCTGCAAGCTGAGTCTTTATCCATAGGATTTGTGCACAGCAACTGCCTGCGGCTATATATTCAGCTTCTGCAGTTGATGTGGATACTGAGTTCTGCTTATTATTAAACCAAGAGACAAGTCTACTGCCAAGCATCTGGCAAGTTCCACTTGTGCTCTTTCTGTCTATTTTGCATCCTGCATAGTCAGCATCTGAGTATCCCATTAGATCAAAGGAAGACTCCTTGGAATACCATAATCCTAAATTTGGAGTTCCTTTAAGATATTTGAAAATTCTTTTCACAGCTAATAGATGAGACTCTTTGGGGTTAGCCTGAAATCTAGCACATATACATGTAACAAACATTATATCTGGTCGGCTAGCGGTAAGATATAATAGTGAGCATATCATACCTCTGTACTGAGTGATTTCAGTGGATTTACCATTTTCATCTTTGTCGAGCTTGGTGGCAGGTGGCATAGGAGTTTTCATGATAGTTGCAGATTCCATGTCATACTTCTTTAATAAGTCTTTGATGTATTTGGCTTGATTAATGAATATGTCTTCATCAGTCTGCTTTACTTATAGTCCAAGGAAGAAGTTGAGTTCTCCCATCATGCTCATTTCAAACTTGTTTTGCATAAGCTTGGCAAATCTTTCACATAATTTTTCATCAGAAGAACCAAATATGATATCATCTACATAAATTTGAACTAGTAGTGTTTTATCCTTATGTTTTCTCAAAAATAAGGTAGTATCTACTCTTCCTCTAATGAATCCTTTTTCAATAAGAAAGTTAGTTAAGGTTTCATACCATGCTCTAGGTGCTTGTTTTAGACCATATAGTGCTTTATCTAATTTATAAACATAATTTGAAAATGTTGGATTGATAAAACCTGGAGGTTGTTCCACGTAGACTTCTTCTTAAAGTTTTCCATTCAGAAAAGCACTCTTGACATCCATTTGGAAGACTTTGAACTTCATGTGTGCAGCATGGGCAAGGAAGATCCTTATGGCTTCCAATCTGGCAACTAGAGCATAAGTTTCATCGTAGTCAATTCCTTCTTCTTGAGAGTAACCTTTGGCTACCATTCTTGCTTTGTTTCTCGTTATTACACCATTTTCATCCATGTAACAAACATTATATCATACCTCTGTACATATACATGTAACAAACATTATATCTGGTCGGCTAGCGGTAAGATATAATAGTGAGCATATCATACCTCTGTACTGAGTGATTTCAGTGGATTTACCATTTTCATCTTTGTCGAGCTTGGTGGCAGGTGGCATAGGAGTTTTCATGATAGTTGCAGATTCCATGTCATACTTCTTTAATAAGTCTTTGATGTATTTGGCTTGATTAATGAATATGTCTTCATCAGTCTGCTTTACTTATAGTCCAAGGAAGAAGTTGAGTTCTCCCATCATGCTCATTTCAAACTTGTTTTGCATAAGCTTGGCAAATCTTTCACATAATTTTTCATCAGAAGAACCAAATATGATATCATCTACATAAATTTGAACTAGTAGTGTTTTATCCTTATGTTCTCTCAAAAATAAGGTAGTATCTACTCTTCCTCTAGTGAATCCTTTTTCAATAAGAAAGTTAGTTAAGGTTTCATACCATGCTCTAGGTGCTTGTTTTAGACCATATAGTGCTTTATCTAATTTATAAACATAATTTGAAAATGTTGGATTGATAAAACCTGGAGGTTGTTCCACGTAGACTTCTTCTTGAAGTTTTCCATTCAGAAAAGCACTCTTGACATCCATTTGGAAGACTTTGAACTTCATGTGTGCAGCATGGGCAAGGAAGATCCTTATGGCTTCCAATCTGGCAACTAGAGCATAAGTTTCATCGTAGTCAATTCCTTCTTCTTGAGAGTAACCTTTGGCTACCATTCTTGCTTTGTTTCTCGTTATTACACCATTTTCATCCATCTTGTTTCTAAAAACTCATTTGGTGCTAATGACTGGTTTATGCTGAGGCCTGGCAACTAATCTCCAAACCTTGCTCCTTTCAAATTGATTTAGCTCCTCTTGCATGGCCTCTATCCAACTTGAATCTCCTAAGGCTTCTTTGATCTTCTTGGGTTCCTCTTGAGAGAGAAAGCTTAGGTAAAAGCATTCATTCAAAGTTGCAGCTCTTGTCTTGATTCCAGTGTTTGGATCTCCAATAATTAGATCTTGAGTGTGATCTTTGGTCCATTTTATTCTGCTAGGAACGTCTATTCTGGTGCCTTCTTGTCTGAGTTCCTCTAAATCAGCTTCTTGTTCTGATCGTAGAGTTTCAATGTCTAGTGTGGTGTGCTCTACGATTTCCTCTGCTTGTTCAACGATTTCTGTTGCTAGTTTTATGGTCGTAGAGTCAGACTCTACGATTTTGAGTTCTTCGATTGTTGAGCTTGTGTCTGATGACTCGTTGAATGTTGATCTTTTCTTTTCAGGATCTGATTCATCGAATGTGACATGGATGGAGGTTTCAACAGTTAAGGATTCCTTGTTGAACACCCTGAATGCTCTGCTATCTATTGCATAGCCAAGGAAGATTCCTTCATCTGATTTTGGTTGGAATTTAGTTAGATGCTTCTTGCCATTGTTGAGTACGTAGCATAGGCAACCAAACGCATGAAAATAACTTCTATTTGGCTTTCTTCCTTTCCATAATTCGTACGGAGTGTTCTTCAATGTTGAGTGTATGAGTGACCTGTTTTGAGTGTAGCATGCAGTACTGATGGCTTCAGCCCAGAAATATTCAGGAAGATAGGCTGCTGCTAAAAGGGTTCTTCCTGCTTCAATAAGAGTCATATTCTTCCTTTCTGCTACTCCATTTTGTTGAGGCATCCTTGGGGCTGAGAAGTTGTGATTGATTCCATTTTCTTCACAGAACAAGTCCATATCTGAGAAATCAAACTCTCTTCCATGATCACTTTTGATGGCCTTGATCTTTTCGCCTTTTTCATTCATGATTAGTCTGAAGAGCTTGATAAGATGTGAAATGGTTTCATCTTTAGAGCTTAGAAAAGATACCCTTGTATATCTAATATAGTCATCAACTACCACTAGAGAGTATCTCTTTCCTCCGAGGCTAGTCGTCGAGACAGGCCCGAATAAATCCATGTGAAGTAATTGAAGAGCCCTATCATTTAAGTTTACTGACTTGCTCTGGAATAAAGTCTTTGTTTGTTTTCCAAACTAACAAGCTTTGCAGGGTTTTTCTTTTATGAAATTTAGCTTTGGCAATCCTTTTACTAGATCTTTGGAGGCAAGCTTTGAAATACTCTTGAAGTTAAGATGAGATAACCTCATGTGCCAGAGCCAACACATATCTTCAGAGGCTTTAGCAAGAAAATAGACTATCTCATTTGAACTTAATTGAGCAAGATTGACCACATAGACATTTCCTTCTCGAACTCCTTCTAGCTTTAGAGAGTTAGTCTTCAAATCTCTAACTTGGCATTGGTTGTTGAGGAAGTTGACTTGATGTCCTTTGTCACAGAGTTGACTGATACTTAGCAGGTTGTGCTTTAGTCCCTCAACATACGCCACTTTACTGAAAGATATTACACGATTTCCAGTTCAGCCATAACCTCTGGTTCTCCCAGAGTTATTGTCTCCAAAAATGACAGCAGATCCATCTTTTTCCTTATAATCTGATAGAAGAGCCTTATCTCCTTCTTTCTTTCCCCAGATAAAGTCACTGCTCTTTGATTTAGCTCCAGTTCATAGGTGAGAAGATTTCCATATAGCTGTTGTACAGTCATCTCGTGCAGGTTTTTTGACTCCCGGATGGCTGTGGTTTTGGCATCCCATTTGCTTGGCAAAGATCTCATGAATTTAATGATGAGATCTCTGTTTGGATAGATTTTTCCATAAGATCTGAGAGAGTTTAATAGCAAGTTAAATCTCTCATAGGTGTTTGTAATGTTTTCACCTGAGATGTGGGTGAACATTTCATACTGCTGAACAAGCAGTGATTGCTTATTTTTTCTGACTTCTTCTGTTCTTTCATACATGATCAACAAAGTTTGCCAGACTTCTTGAGCTATTTTACAATTGACAACATTCTCAAATAGATCATCATCCAGAGATTGAAATAAGATGTTCTTAACCCTTTTGTCTCTTTGAACATCCTTCTTTTCATTGTCTGTACATTCGTCTCTTTTCTTTACTACTAGATTGCTTGGATCGTCAGTTGATAGTGCAAGCTTCATTGGTATGATCGGCCCATTTAGCACTGTCTCGAACAGTTCATCATCTATAGCATCCATGTAAGCCTGCATACGAACTTTCCAGTTAGCAAATTTTTCTTTATTACACATAGGTGGCCTGTTACCTCCACCGAATTCTGATCCGTTCTTGTTGAGTGCCATTTGATCTACTCAAGCTTGTAAGTCTTTAGATGTGAGAACCTACTCTGATACCAATTGTTAGTTCCCAATGACACGATAGATATCTAGAATGGAGGGTTGAATAGATTCTTTTAAAATTTTCTTTTACTTTTATTTCTTTTGTTAATTAATTCTCAATCAATTAGTTTAGCACAACGGAATATGATTTAGTTACCCATTTCTTGATATGTTAAAGTAAGAATTCAACAAGCAATTATATGGCAGATATAGCAATTAAAAGACACAAGAAGAAAGACTTCGGGTTTTAAGTGGTTCAGAGCTCACAAGACTCCTACTCCACTGTTCTGCTCTTCCAGCAGCTAATCCACTAAGGATACTTTTACAATTTCAGAATCACTAAGATTCCTTCAAGACCAGCAGTCTTGGAACTCTAGTTCACTAAGAACTCTACAAGTCTAACAGACTTAGATACTCTAGTTCACAAAGAACTCTCCTGGAGTGGTGTAGATTTGGGTGACCTACTAAGTTGCTTTTAGCATAAGTTTCTGAAGGACTTAGTAGCAATGCAAGCTTTCTTATCAGTTTGATCTCTTCAACTTCTTGCGTATATATTTTTTCTTATGTAATTTCTTTTCTTTTGCAGATCTTGGTATTTAAAAAAAAAAAGGGCTTCAGGTTTCTTCCCGTTGGAACCTCTGCTCGTAGCTTTAGTTTCTTCCCGTTACCTCTCAGATGGGAGCTTCTAAATATTATATCAATATAGCTCATTAATGCTCTGAAGAGATATTATTTGATTTGACCTGTTAGTCCATGGAAGGGTGTTTTATTTTTCCTTGGGGACAGACAAGTCAGTCGTAGGTTCCTACCAACTTTCATAGAGTTGTTTGGTCCTTCCATACTATAGGACTGATAGGACACAGTCCTCTGACTTTATTGCCACGAAAGTCTTCTTTCTGTTGCATAGTGCGCTTGGGTCAGTCCCCTGACTTTTCTTACTTCGATCGATTTGCAGAAGTTTTTCTGTCACATCAATGCAGATTGTACTTTTGAATGAAATAGCTTCTAATCTTAGAGTCGTGATGTCTCTTGCCTTTTTCCTCAACGACCCTCCATGATCAACTCTACGAATATCCTTGTTGTTGTGATTGTTCTGTAATGGATCATCTCTTATTGTCATCGTAGAGTTTACTCTACTGTCAGACTGTAGAGTCCGTTCTACGGCTTCTCACTTAGAACATAGTATGTTGGTCGTAGAGTCTTCTTGGCCGAAATCGTAGAGTTCATTCTACGATTGGTTGTCTTGATCGTAGAGTCTGTTGATCGTAGAGTCTTCTTAGCCGAAATCGTAGAGTTCATTCTACGATTAGATTATAACAAAAGATCAACCTAACAGTTTTGATCTATTAAAATCTAAGTCTTAGTACAACACAAAAGACTTTATAAATCCATACATTTATATCAGAAGATCAACCTAACAGCTTTAATCTTATCTAACACAGCCTTTGTACATTATTTCTTATCATCAAATTTAAACATTCAATGTTCAACACACACTTAGCTCATTTAATTATGTCAATGCTACCTCATTAGGCTTAATTTAATCACCAGACATGATTCCATAAATTAGGGAAAAGAGGGGCATTTGGGAGAAAATTAGGGAGTCTTTTTCATTTTCCAAAGTTCACATGGTTCAAGATTTTGGACTCTCCCCGAGGAGAGTAACCGGTCAAACATATATATATATATATATATATATATATATATATATATATATATATATATATTAGGAGCATTCTAGATAATGGTCAATGAATTGGGTCAAAAAGGTTAGGTTTGATTTGATCTATTAATTGGGCTTCCCCTACTCAAAATTTGGCTAGCCTTTGGGCTATTTATAATTCTCTACAAGTCTCATAAACATTAATGAAATTGGGCTCAATTAATTCCACACAAGCATGTACCTATTGGACTCATCCAACATTAATCCACATTGAACTTATACACATAACCACTTGCACTTAGTAAATCTCCTTCATAATTTGGTTAATAATTTATCATCTTGGATTTAATCAATCTTCATTCTAATTTAAATTTATAATTTACCAAATTTTCATCTTAAATTCATTTTAATTATCTCCCATGAATTAATCCCATATTAGATTAATTCCTTATCATCATCATGCCACACAAGGCTTAACATCCAAGCGCAGTTAATTCATAACTTAAGCTTGTCACGTAGTTTTCATAATTTAATTATTCATCTTTAGTTCTCATTTTAATTCATAATTAATTCAAATTCATTGAATTAACTAACCCTGCAATATTCTTTTCATTACATAATCCCTCACACACACATAGCTACGTACATAAAAATTTCAAATAATTTCTCATTTTATTAATATAATATTTCTTTACAATTTTTCTCGGTTATTACAGATGGTGTTGTTGGTTAGGGTTTTGGATAGTGCACGGTGCTAAGGCGAGGGACAATGGTATTGATGGGGGTGGCATTGGGATGGTGGTGATGGTTGTGGTGGTACTTTTAGGTGATGAACAGGTGACTTATGAGGGTGACGTCCAGTGGTAGACGTGTTCATCATATGATGAACAAAGTATACTTTTTTAAATAAAAAATGAACAAGAATTTGCAATTCTTTTCCCTTTATTTATTGAATTTTAATTTAAACCTTTTCCTTTTAATTTGATATAAACTTTGAATTTTAGTCTTTCTTTATATAATATAACAATAACTATTATAATAGTCAGTTAATAATAATCGATAATTTTTAAAATTTAAAATAATAATTATATTTCAAAATTAAAAATAATAATTAATGTTGAATTTTTTTTGTTATTTTTCAAAAAAAAAATCTAATTCAAATCTTTTTATTTTTAAAAAAAAATTGAGTTAGTTTTAAAAATTTATTTTATCTTTTTTCTGTTTGTTTTTATTTTACTTTCTACGTTTATATTTTTATATTTAAAGTTTAAATTTGTAAGCTCTAATATTGATAATACTGATAATATTGTGAAAGACAAATTTGTCCTTAACAAGATGGATCGGATCGAAATTTGGACGGATTTTAGTAAAATTTGATAAAAATGACAAAATTGACATTAATTTGCCACTTTAGGGACCCAATTGACAAAAAATGAACTTTGTTGACGATTTTGACATTCGGTGTCAACTTCGAAGAACAGAAGTGTCATTCAACTAATTGAAAAACTTAAAATTCTATCAATCGATGACTCTGAACTATTGCCATTAAAATCAAACTTTGAAACCAAAACCAAATCGACCAATAAATCGGTTTTCACAACCATCACATTAATTCACCCAAAATCACATAACTCTAATCTTTTAAAAAATGTGAAAAAATTTGGCGTCGACAAACATAAAAAGAACAAAATAAATAAATAAAAAATCATTATGCCACCGTAACCATTGGTCTAACAAAATTTTTATTTAGTTTTAATGATGTGCATGATTTATAAAAACTAAGAGTCTTGTTAGGTTCACCGAAAATTATGTTGTTTTTGAACAATTAGACGTAATATTATGATTCATAAATAATTATAATTTTTCTCATTGTATCTAAACTGTCGAAAAGTAAACATATTTTTGTAGAATTATATACTATATTTCCTTAAATTAATGACTTCATAAGTTATAGACATACAATGCTCACAAGCGAACCCATAATTACAGAGAGATCTGGGGAGAACATGTATAAAAAATGATTTTTTTTCTTAATGGAACTTCCATTGATAAAAAAAATGATATGCTACACAATTTCTGTCAAAAACCATTTGGCCACTAACTTCATTATTATAATTCCTTACCAATATTATAAAGTTCTTATGTATATTTTCAGAAGAACCCAACATACACCCAACAATATGGGACTAATACTTTTACAAATTAACACAGAAAATGAAAAGCCATGACAATGACTTTGCACCACCCTTACATGATTGTGCATCCTTGCGAATTTCCGCCATAACCATACTCGTACCTATACTCATATTCGTATTCATACCCATATCCACAACGTGGGCGTGGACGTCGGCGTAGGCATGGGCATGGGCATGGGCATGTGCATGGGCATGGCCATGGCAGTGGCACTGGCAGTGGCAGTAGCACTAGCGGTAGCTTTGGAGGTGGAGGTACTGGAGGTGGAGGTGGAGGTGGGGGCACAGTTGCCTTGATCTCAATACTCTTGATTACCTTCCGGCCCTTGCAACAAAGCTCGTCACGCATTTTCTCTGGGCTGCAGCATACTGCAGTGATCGTCACCGTATTTTGCTTCACATCATATGCCTGGTCTCTTATTTCTTTTGTCCCAAAAAATTAACGCCCCATACAATTAACTCAGCTCTCATCCAATAAAACAAAAGTAAAAAATCCAAACCACTAGTGTAATGACAAAATATGTACGTACAAATTTACATAAATGAAATGATAGCCCATAAATAAGAATAATGCTACAGCACCCAAATATTTTACAACACACGCATTTTCGAATAATATGAGAATAAAATTTTTGTGCGCCGATGATTTGTCGCTTAAATAAGTGCCCCTGGAGTTAAAAACATTTATGGAGCGTATTATAGAAGTCCCCAGAAAAAGTCATTGGATATAGAAAGCAAAACCAAAAGTGAAAAATAAAATACCTCCCCCACTTCGAAAAATATAAGGGAAAAGGGCATATGCTTAAGGCTGAAAATGAACCCGAGTTGGCGAGTGGTTCAAATGCCGTTCGAGATCAACTCAAAAAATTCGAGCGAGTCTTGGATTCGATACTTAAACAAGTCGAATTCAAATCCATTTTGATAATCAGACACTTATACAAGCCGAATATGAGACGCATACTATTCATTCAGTTAGAGTATCAAATTTTTCTTACTTCTCTGATCTATACTCGATACAAGTTAATTGATCTGTACTCGTATACGTATCGAGTATACTCCGTTTATTTAATATATATTATTTAATAATCAAATTTTCCACATGCTTTTAGAGGTGATAGCTTTTATGTTTCTCATGTATGTTCATTACTTGATTCAAGAGTGATAATATTATCTTAATTTTTTTAACAAATCTCGAGATCTTATTTGAAGTATTTAAATTTAAATTATTTCAACTAGTTGATTGAGTTAATTTTATCTACACTATCATAATAAAAATGATTCAATTATAATTCATGTATGTTTTAAATATTGTGAGTAGTTTGACTAAAAAGTGAGTCAAATCAAGTCAAACTCAAGTACAATAAAATAAATCGAATTCGAATCTGAGCAATGATTGTAAAATTGTATTCAAATCTAAGTACAAATTCGAGTAGAATCTGACCAATGTACTGTACGACTTGACTTGGAATTATTTTCACCTCAAAATATATGGTTTACCACAATCAAATTTGGTTTGATCTGGCTTGAAACATTTGGTAATAAAATAATGAAATTAATATAGGTAATGTCATTAATGAAAATGATGAAACGACAAAGATAATAATAATGAATGAGTGTATTTATAACTAAGTTTGGATACGGTAAGTCACATATTCTCGAATCCCCAAGTATAAACAATAATGATTAAGATATTTTTAAATTCAAATTCGATATTAATTATTTTAGTTTTAGATAATAAAATTATAAAAATTGTAAACTATCTAAATGTACAAATAATTACAAGATTTGATTGTTTCTTGTAATTAAAAGAATCACATTTATTTTGAATTTAAAAATATTTTAAATTGAGTTTGAAAAGTCAAATTTGATTTTATATTTTAAAAGGAAGGGGCTACTGCGTACTACTTATTTGTTTATGGCTTGACAAGTGTTTAGTGCGTTTGGAGATCCAAACGTTGTTGAGAACCTTCTTATTCTATAAACAATTTTATTTAAGTACTATTTATTTAACTCACAAACGTACTATTTAGAGTTTAAATGCACCGGACAAAAATTATAACGTGCATTTTGACTTTCAAATATAAAAAATGTTATCGCAACAAATGTTGTAAACGTTGGTATGGGATATACTCTTAATACATAAACTAGGTGCACGGAAATAGGTAAAACAGTTAAGGGACTCGCGAGGAAATTTGCAAAGTAATTTCTTGACCTTCTTGAAGCAGTTAGAACACGCAAAGTCTTTCATCGGAACCAGAACCATTACAGTCTACAATTTTAAAAATAAAAAACGTAAATGATCAAAGAGAAAAACAGAAAGCCAACTTGTAAAAACGATATCGTTATCAAAGGGAATGAATAAATAAATCGATACAATCTTGAGATTGCCAAGAGGAGATGATAATTTGTATACCTTCTCAGCCATAGATGTGAATTCGGAGTGATCAGATCGGTAATTCACAGGTTACAAGTGAGGTGAGAGAAAATGAGTGACAGAACACTATGGAGTTAGTTTGCTTAAGAGAGGGGTGTCTAAATTACGCCGAATAAAAGGCATTTTAGGAGTACAATATAATTTTATTGTTAATTTAATAATCTAACCGTAGGAATATAATTAACATGTAAAAATATGAAATTACTTAAAATTTCGTTTAATTTGAAATTTTGCATCGCAATTTTATAATAATAAAAATTATTAAAATTTGAACTATCAAAATATATACTTATATATAAATTATTTATACTATTTGAGAAAATGACAAAATTGACCCTAATTTATCACTTTAGGGACCTAGTTGACGAAATATGAATTTTAGAAACGTCAACTTGGAAGGACAGAAGTGTCATTCAACTAATTAAAATTTTTAAAATTCAGATATATTGGTACATCTATTTAAAACAATACCAACTGATGACTCTGAACTATTACCATTAAAATCAAACTTTGAAACCAAATCGAAAAACAAGTCGGTCTTCACAAACATCACATTAATTCACCCAAAATCACATAACTCTAAATCTTTTAAAATTGTGAAAAAATTCAGTGTCGACAAATATAAAGGAACAAAATAAATAAATAAAAATTCATTATTTTTTATATAATTTTAATGTTGTGCATGATTTATAAAAACTAAAAGTCTTGTTAGGCTCACCGAAAAGTATGTTGTTTTTTTAACAATTAGACTTAGTAGCATGACTCATAAATAATTATAATTTTTATCATTGTATTTAAACTATTGAAAAGTAAACATATTTTGTAGAATTATATATACTATATTTCCTAAAATTAATTACTTCATAAGTTATAGACACGCAATGCTCACAAGTGAACCCATAATTACACAGAGAGATATAGGGAACATGCATAAAAAAATGATTTTTTTTCTTAATGGAACTTCCATTGATAAGAAAAAATGATATGCTACACAATTTCTGTCAAAAATCGTTTGGCCACTAACTTCATTATTATAATTTCTTTCCAATATTATAAAGTTCTTATGTATAAATTACAGAAGAACCCAACATACACCCAAAAATAAGGGACTAATACTTTTACAAACACAGAAAATGAAAGTTCATAACCACTTTGCACCACCCTTACATGATTGTGCATCCTTGCGGATTTTCTTCACTGAAATAATTACTAACACAACAACTTTTATTTCCCCTATAACCATACCTATATCTATATCCATATTCGTATTCGTACCCATATCTATCATAACATGGATCTGACAATGGTGGCACAATTGGCACTAGTCTTCCATATCCATGGTAACATGGGCCCCCACCGTAACCTTCATAGCATAGCCCACAACATACCCCACGCGGGTAAGTTGGCGTAGGTGGAGACGGGTTCGGGGATGGCGTCGGGTCAGGGGTAGGATTCTTTGGTTCGTCAACTTTCGGAGGGTCAGAGGTAGGATTCTTTGGTTCGTCAACTTTAACTTTCGGAGCGTCTTTAGTGGGCTTTTGGGGTTCCTTGATCTCAATACTCTTGATTACCTTCCGGCCCTTGCAACAAAGCTTGTCACGCATTTTCTCTGGGTTGCAGCATATTACGGTGATCGTCACCGTATTTTGCTTCACATCATATTCCTGGTCTCTTATATCTTTTGTCCAAAAAAAATTGACGCCCCAAGCAATTAACTCAGCTCTCATCCAATAAAACAAAAGTAAAAAACCAAATCACTAGTGCAAAAAATATGTACGTACAAATTTACATAAATGAAATGATAGCCCTTAAATAAGAATAATGCTACAGCACCCGAATATTTTACAACACATGCGTTTTCGAATAATATGAGAGTAAAATTTTTGTACGCCGATGATTTTTCCCATAAAGAAGTTCCCCTGGAGTTCAAATTATTTATGGAGAAGTCCCTAGAAAAAGCCATTGGATATAGAAAGCAAAAAGAAAAGTAAAAAATTAAACAAAAAAGCATTAAAAAATTATATAAAAAAAATACCTCCCATACCTCAAAAAATATAAGGGAAAGGGGAATATTAAAGGCTGAAAATAAACTCGAGGGGTTTGAATCCCGTTTGAGATCAACTTAAAAAATTCGAGCGAGTCTCGGATTTAATATTTAAACGAGTAGGATTCAAATCTATTTTGATACTCGAACACTTATACGAGTCGAATATGAGCTGCATACTATTCGCTCAGTTAGAGTATCGATTTTTTCTTACTTCATCCATACTCAATACAAGTTTGTTGATCTGTTCTTGTATATGTATTGAGTATACTCAATTTGTTTAATATATATTATTTAATAATTAAATTATCCACATGCTTTTAGAAGTGGTAGTTTTTATGTTTTTCGTATATTCATTACTTGATTCAAGAGTGATAATATTATCTTAATTTTTTTTTAAATCTTGAGATCTAATTTGAAGTATTTAAATTTAAATTATTTCAACTAGTTGACTGAGTTAATTTTATCTATATTATCATAATAAAAATGATTCAATTCTAATTTGTGTATGTCACAAATGCTCGCTAGTAACTCGACTGAAATGCGAGTCAAGTCAAGTCGAACTCAAGTACAATAAAACAAATTGAATTCAAATCTGAGCAAAGATTGCAGAATTTTATCCAAATCTGAGTACGAATTCGAGTACCTTAAAAAATATTTGAGTATAATCTAATCAAGGTACCGTCTGACTCGACTTGAAATCATTTTCACCTCTAAATATGTGGCTTTACCACAGCCAAACTTGGTTTTATCTGGCTTGAAACATTGTAGTATTTGGTAATAAAATAATGAAATTAATGTATGTAATGTCATTAATGAAAATGATGAAACGACAAAGATAACATTAATGAATGAGTGTATCTATAACCAAGTTTAACTATGGCATGTCACATATTCTCGAATCCCCAAATTAATATAATCAATATTGATTTTTAAAAACAAAATAATTTAAAATATTTTCAAATTCAAATTTGATATTAATTATTTTAGTTTTAGATAATAAAATTATGAAAATTGTAAATTATTCATATGTACAACTAATTACAATATTTAATTGTTTCCAACGATTAAATAAATCACATATATTTTAAATTTAAAAATATTTTAAATTGACTTTAAAAAATCAAATTTGATCTTATATTTTAAAAGGGAGGGACTACTACTTACTACTTATTTGTTTATGGCTTGTGAAGTGTTTAATGTGTTTGGAGATTTCAAACTTCCTTGAGAACCTCCTTATTCTACAAATAATTTATTTTAAATATAATTTATTTAAGTCACAAACGTACTGTTTGGGATTTGAACGCATCGAACAAAAATTATTACGTGCATTAAGACTTTGAAACATAAAAAATGTTATAGCAAACAAACATAATATGAGATTATTTTAAGTTATTTCATGAATAATCTCATAAAAAACGAACATGTAATTAGGACTATTTAATTTTAAGATTAATAGTCTTAAAATTATAATCACATCAATTATAATTCTGAGATTATAATTCTCACAAATAAACATGACTTTAATAAATAAAATATATAGGTGCACGGAAATAAGTAAAGCAGTTAAGGGACTCACGAGGAAATTTGCAAAGTACTTTCTTAACCTTCTTGTAGCAGCAAGAACACGCCAAATCTATCTTCAGAACCAGAACCATTACCGTCACCTATTGAATAAAATTTGTGGGTACATATTTACATAGCAGAAAGAATTTATAAATCAGTACGATCAAATCTATATGACTTTTTTTATCACCAGATTACAGTTTTAACATAATTCGATTAGATTATAATTCTAATATTTTTCAGCCTACAATTTCATAAAATAAAAAATAAAAAAAACATAAATGATCAAAGCGAAAAACAGAAAGCCAACTTGTAAAAACGAAATCGTTATCAAAGGAAATGAATAAATAAATCGATACAATCTTGAGATTGCCAAGAGGAGATGATAATGTGTATACCTTCTCAGCCATAGATGTGAATTCGGAGTGATCAGATCGGTAATTCACAGGTTACAAGTGAGGTGAGAGAAAATGAGTGACAGAACACTATGGAGTTAGTTTGCTTAAGAGAGGGGTGTCTAAATTACGCCGAATAAAAGGCATTTTAAGTTACTTTCAGTAAAATATCATTTAATTCTCAATTTAATAATTTAACTGTACAAATTTATTAACATGTAAAAATATAATACTATGAACTATCAAAATATATATTAATATATAAATTATTTATACTATTATACTGCAGACAGACGCACCAAATGACGTGAAATATCTTCGCACCAAATGACGTGAAATATCTTCGCATAATACATGAAGTTGTTTGGTATACGTCAAGATGGTTTTCTATTGAAAAAGAAAACTAAAAGAATCGGCAATTGAATGGTCGTGGTGTCCTTTTTTATTATTGTATTCGATCTCAATTTATAAATATATTATTAAATTAATTTTTCTTATAATCATATTATTGTACTAAATTTTTTTTACAAAACTTAAAATTTTTGTCAAAGACTGTTAACCATTTAACAGAAAAATAACGTAGCAATATTAATTTACAAATACATCATTAAACTGGAGGTCGATTTACAATTGATTCACTGAAAGAGAAAATAAAAATAAAAATAATACCCTCTCCGTTACACGAAAAAAGAAAAAAAAAACATATTAATTTTTCTTTTTAAACATTAATTTGAGATATTTTAAAAATAAATTTTTATTTAATAATAATAATAATACCCCCTCCGATACACACACAAAAAAAGATTTGTTTTGTTTTTTAAAAATTAATTTGGGTATTTTAAAAATAAATTTTGATTTAATAATAATAATAATACCATCTCTGTTACACAAAAAAAGAAAAAAATAGATTTGTTTTGCTTTTTAAAAATTAATTTGGATATTTTAAAAATAAATTTTGATTTAACAATAATAATAATAATAATACCCTCTTCGTTACACGAAAAAAGAAAAAAAACATATTAGTTTTGCTTTTTAAACATTAATTTGAGATATTTTAAAAATGAATTTTAATTTAATAATAATAATAATAATAATAATAATAACAATAATAATAATAATAATAATAATAATAATAATAATAATAATAATAATAATAATAATAATAATAATAATACCCACTCCGTTACACAAGAAAAGAAAAAAATAGATTTGTTTTGCTTTTTAAAAATTAATTTGGGTATTTAAAAATAAATTTTTATTTAACAATAATAATAATAATAATAATAATAATAATAATAATAATACCCTCTCCTTTACACAAAAAAAAAGATTAGTTTTACTTTTCAAAAATTAATTTGGGGTAATTTATAATAAAATAAAATTATTTTTTTGTGTAACGAAGAGGGCATTATTATTATTATTATTATTATTATTATTATTATTATTATTATTAAATCAAAATCTATTTTTAAAATATCTCAAATTTATTTTAAAAAAGCAAAACTAATCTTTTTTTTTTTTTTTTTTGTGTGTAGTGGAGAGGGCATTATTATTATTATTATTATTATTATTATTATTATTATTATTATTATTATTATTATTATTTTCTCTTTTAGTGATTCAACTATAAATCGACCTTCAGTTCAATGATTCATTTGTAATTTAATATTGTCACGTCATTTTTCTGGTAAATAATTAATAGTCTTTGATGAAAACTTCAAATTTTGTAAAAGAAATTCAATATAGTGATGCGATTATAAAAAAAATTAGTTCAATGATATATTTATAAATTAAAATTGAGTACAATGATTAAAAAAAAATTGATTTAACCCCATTTGCTGGAGACCCATTTTACCTTCCACAAAAATAAATAAAATTTAAAATTAATAAATTCAAAAGATGCTTAGTCAGTTAAGTCAATTCCAATGGTTGGTAATTGGTAATTGGTAAATGGATCATGCATCCACATGGTCATACTACAACTAGTTAGGTCAGTTTCAATTATTGGTATAGAGGTCATGCATCCATAGTGATGCACAATAGGTCTTGGCCGTTGATCAGGTCTTTGACTTTCGACCTGCAGGTCAGGACAAGGAAGACTTAGTGCTTAAAAAAGGGGGGCCTAATGAGACCTACAGGTCAGGTCTTGGGTCAGGCCAGTCCGATCCAGTCCATTTAATTTTTTTTTAGTAATTTTAAATATTATAAAAACTCTAATTAAAATTTTAAACTTAATTAAGGTATTAATTAAAAGTAATGTATTACAACTTACAAATTACAATAATAAATAAAAATATTGTATAATTTTAAAGATATTATATTATTTTATACTATTATTAATAGTATAAAAAAATTATGTTTTTATGAAAAGTATCTTTCTTATTATTATTATTATTATTATTATTATTATTATTATTATTATTATTATTATTTTACAAATGACTTTCTAGTTTTTACGCTATATATTTATTAAAATGAAGATGCAATGAAATGTCTGTAAAAAGTATAGGTTGCTGGCTAAGTAAGAAAAATTCTTATATATTACACTACTTAGTGTGTTTTCACGAATTTCTTTATTTATGCGGCTTATTCGTGGCATCCAGGCCGAGCCACAACTCATTTGTGCACCACTATACATCCACATGGCCGTACTCCAACTAGTTATGTTTGTTCAAAGGAATATAGGAGAGAGGGGAGAGGGGGGGAATCTCTCCGATCATTATTAATTATTTAAAATTAATTTAATAGACTTTTAAATTTTAAATTGATATAAATTTATTTAATTTTAATAAATACAATGATGAATATTTTAAATTATTATGATCTAATTTGAAAGTACGTGTCTTGATGTCAACTTACAATTTATGAACAATTTTTTTTTTTTGATATTCTTGGAAAACGACTTTTCTATAGCAAAATATAACAAGACAATTATAGATTTATTTTAGTTGGTCTCGAGTCAACTCAGTAATCTAAATTTGGTGACTCGGTAGCTTAAAAAATTTTATTTTTTGTTTTTTTTGTTTTCATGTCTTCTTTGCCATAAATTTTAATATTCTCAAAAGATAACTCAACAGCTTAAAAGTTAATTTTTTCACAAATTTGAGTACACATTTACTATTAAAGATACAATGTATTTATTGTTACCAAAAATTAAGCAATGATAAAAAAAAAAAAAAAAAAAAAAACAAAAACAAAAACTTTTAGACTACCGAATCACAAAACGCATATTTAAAAATTTTAAATAATCATCTCACATATAAAATAGTATATATAAAATAGTATAGATTCTATTTTTATATGAGAGAATTATATATAAAAATATTAAATATATAATTATTTTTTATCTATATCATTAAGGAAGAAACAAAAAATTAACCGCTACTTTTAAAAATTCTCTATGTCAGTATACATCAAGATAATGACTAAACATGTACTATTACTGCTGACTCCCCCCAGTTACATGTGCCGGTTTGGATAGGACTCACTTTACCATCCACGACAATAAATAAAATTTACAATTTATAAATTAAGACGGTGCGTAGTTGGTCAATATCATTAATCATATGGGTCATGCATCCACGTGGGCGTGCTACAATTATTAAGGTTGCCGTACGAAGTGCATTTAATGGGCATGCATCCAGTTGACCAATATATTTATAAAAAAATAAGTAATAATGTACGGTCCTTTTATAGGGAAAAATATAAATTTTTATTTTTTTTATAAAAAATAGCCGCGACCCCACCCTTGTGCCGCAAACCACTTTAGGCTCACACCAAAGTAACTGTCACTAACGAATTCTGCCACCTGAAGCCTTCTCACATGTCAACATCGTCGGTCACTCATGTGCCGCTCTCCAGTTTAATTCAACGACTTTTAACATTTTATCTAACTGTAATTACTGAACGTTATCCATAATCGCGGGTACACTAGATTTAATAAGTAATAAGTAAATGATTAATAAAAAATTTATTATTTTTAATAAAAAAAAAGTCTTATATGATTTAATAAATAACAATTCAATAGTCATTGGCTAAGGCATAATAAAAATTTAAAAAGAATTTTTAATTTACATTAATTAGAGTTGTGCATTTAAGAATCGAAATGCATATGCTCAAATAAAATAAGACTTGATAGTAATTTCATGTCTTATATTTGATTGAGACATTATATTATAAATGACTGATTTGTACAGTAGCTATTCACGAAATAAGTTTTTTTGTGATCAAATGTTGAAATCAATATTATCTGAAAAGTCGTTGATCACTAAGGGGGCTTACCCTTATTGTGGAATAAATATTATTTATTTAAATGAATTAAATAATTTAATTTATTTATTCTACAACTTATATAATATGGAGAACATAAAGGATCACACCGTAAAAAAAAATTTATTTAATACGTAAGTTTAATAATTGTAATAATAATTAAGAATATTTAATTTGTACTATAGTGATAGAATAAATTAAATAGAATAATATTTATAATTTAGTATTTTAAAAATACTAATTATAAATTAATAATATGAGTCTTATTATTATTATTATTTAGTTTAAAATGATTTAAGAATTAATTAATAAAAAATACTTTTATTATAAGTAATGAAGTTCTTAAATGATTTGAGAATTATACTTACTATAATTAATAAGGAGTACTTTTATTATAAGTAATAAGGAGTACTCTTATTATAAGTAATTAAGTACCAAACATGTGTAGTCACTTTGGTCAATATCATGAATCATGATCATATGAGTCATGCATCCACATGGGCGTGCTACAATTATTAAGTTTGCCGTACGAAGTGCATTTAATGGGCATGCATCCAGTTTGCTAGTGCATTAATGTTTAACTTATTTGATTTAATAATGACAAGAACTTAAAGTATATTTATAAAAAAAATAAGTAATAATGTACGGTCTTTTTATAGGGAAAAATATAATTTTTTATTTTTTTTATAAAAAAAAACCGCAAACCCACCCTCGTGCCGCAACTTCTCTTCATTAGAGTTTTAACTTTTTAGCCATGGTTAAGTTAGTTTTACGAATTGCTAATTATGACTTAACCATTTTAGGCTCACACCTAACTAACTGTCACTAACGGATTCTGCCAACCTGAAGCCTTCTCACGTGTCAACATCGTCGGTCACTCATGTGCCGCTCTCCAGTTCAATTCAATCACTTTTAACATTTTATCTAACTGTAATTACTGAACGTTATCCATACTCGCGGGTACACTAAATTTAATAAGTAATAAGTGAATGATCAATAAATAATCTATTATTTTTACTAAAAAAAGAAAATGTCTTATGTGATTTAATAAATAACAATTCAATAGTCATTGGCTAAGATATAATAAAAATTTAAACAGAATTTTTAATTTATATTAATTAGAGTTGTGCATTTGAGAATCGAAATGCATATGCTGAAATAAAATAAGACTTTATAGTAATTTCATGTCTTATATTTGATTGGAACATTATATTATAAATGACTGAATTTTACAGTAACTATTCACAGAATAAGTTCTTTTGTGATCAAATATTGAAATCTATATTATCTGAAAAGTCGTTGATCACTAAGGGGACTTACCCTTATTGTGGAATAAATATTATTTATTTAAATGAATTAAATAATTTAATTTATTTATTCTACAACTTATATAATATGGAGAACCTAAAGGGTCACACCGCAAAAGAAAAATATTTATTTAATAAGTAAGTGGCATAATTGTAATAATAATTAAGAATATTTAATTTGTACTATGGTGATAGAATAAATTAAATAGCTTAATATTTATAATTTAGTATTTTAAAAATACTAATTATAAATTAATAAGATGAGTCTTATTATTATTATTATTATTATTTAGTTCTAAATGGTTTAGGAATTAATTAATAAGGAGTACTCTTATTATAAGTAATTAAGTTCCTAAATGGTTTGAGAATTGTAGTTACTATAATTAATTAAAATTCAATTCCTAAAGAGTTTAGGATAGTTGGATAAATTTATAAATAAGAGCAATGTATTTATTGTTACCAAAAAGTAAGCAATGATAAAAAAACAAAAAAACAAAAACAAAAACAAAAACTTTTAGACTACCAATCACCAAACGCATATTTAAAATTTTTATATAATCATCTCACATATAAAATAGTATAGATTCTATTTTTATATGAGAGAATTATATATAAAAATATTAAATATATAATTATTTTTTATCTATATCATTAAGGAAGAAACAAAAAATTAACGGCTACTTTTAAAAAATCTCTGTGTCAGTATACATCAAGATAATGACTAAACATGTACTATTATTGCTGACTCCTATTATTGCTGACTCCCACCAGTTACATGTGCCGGTTTGGATAGGACTCACTTTACCATCCACGACAATAAATAAAATTTACATGAGTCCTATTATTATTATTATTATTTAATTCTAAATAATTTAAGAATTAATTAATAAAGAGTACTCTTATTATAAATAATTAAATTCTTAAATAATTTGAGAATTGTAGTTACTATAATTAATTAAAATTTAGTTCCTAAAGAGTTTAGGATAGTTGGATAAATTTATAAATAAGAGAAGTCTTATTATGAATTTAGATTACTTACACAATTCTCTACATCTAAGAAATTGGAAGACAAAAAAGACTAGGGTTAACCATATTGGTTTGTAAAAATATGTCATACATACAATCTAATTGTATAACACAACGGAAGCAAGCATAAATCATATTTTAAATTTTTTACAAACTAAAAAAATAAGATTTTTCTTATGCAACTATTATTAATTGAGGAAGAATAAAAGTATATACATTTATAGTTTCAACTCTTGAACAACTATCAGTTCACCTCCCTTTAATCATTCGTCTTCTTCTTCTAAACTATCGATTAGAATTTTTAGATCAACATTAGTTACTCAAGTGTGTAACCTTAGAAGTGATCCACAAATATATATATATATATATATATATATATATATATATATATATATATATATATATATATATAATTTTTTTATCTATATTATTAAGGATGAAAATAAAATTAACCGCTACTTTCGAAAATTCTCTATGTCAGTATACATGTGGGTGGTCACTTTGGTCAATATCATGAATCATGATCATATGGGTCATGCATCCACATGGGCGCCCTACAATTATTAAGTTTGCCGTACGAGGTGCATTTAATGGGCATGCATCCAGTTTGCTAGTCCATTAATGTTTAACTTATTTGATTTAATAATGACAAGAACTTAAAATATATTTATAAAAAAATAAGTAATAATGTACGGTCTTTTTATAGGGAAAAATATATTTTTTTATTTTTTTTATAAAAAAAAGCCGCGAACCCACCCTTGTGCCGCAACTTCTCTTCATTAGAGTTTTAACTTTTTAGCCGTGGTTAAGTTAGTTTTACGAATTGCTAATTATGACTTAACCATTTTAGGCTCACACCTAACTAACTGTCACTAACGGATTCTGCCACCTGAAGCCTTCTCACGTGTCAACATCGTCGGTCACTCATGTGCCGCTCTCCAGTTCAATTCAACCACTTTTAACATTTTATCTAACTGTAATTACTGAACGTTATCCATACTCGCGGGTACACTAAATTTAATAAGTAATAAGTAAATAATCAATAAAGATTCTATTATTTTTAATAAAAAAAAATATCTTATGTGATTTAATAAATAAAACTCAATAGTCATTTCATAATAACCCTCCCAAGGTATACTCTGTTTGAGCAAGTACCGTGTGTCTTTCTGATCAGTAGTGGAATCTTTATTAACCCATAGATGTTCCAGTCATTTTCAATCCCTCAAGCTCCATTGCCACTTCCTTCATACTTGGCCTTTCCTCTCCTCTCACACTAAGGCATCTTGTTGTCAGCATAACAACTTGTTTAATCTGCTGAATTTTTCCCTCCTCCAGCAAGCTTTTCTCAACAATTTCGGGCATACCATGACCGATCTTCACCGCAGAAACAAAATATGTTGCTAGACATCTATCTTTTTCCGGCCTGGCAAAAGAAAGCGCCTTCTCTCCTGTTAGTAGCTCAGCCAGGAGCACTCCAAAGCTATAAACATCGCTCTTTTCAGTCAATTGGTTTGAATGGAAATACTCCGAGTCCATGTAGCCAAATGTCCCTTGCAGTAATGTAACTAGTTGAGTCTGATCAGTAGGAACCAGTTTTGAAGCTCCAAAATCAGCGACTTTCGCGGTGTAATTCTCGTCTAGTAGTATGTTGGCGCTTTTGATATCTCGATGAATAATTGGAGTGGAAGCGGCAGAGTGCAAATACGCAATTGCTCCTGCAGTTTCTGCAGCAAATTTTAGGCGCATTTCCCATGACAGGGAGGAGGAACCAATATCTTTATTATGAATATGCCCCGAGAGGTTACCATTTGTTATGAATTCATATACTAGCATTGAGAATCAAAATGCATATGCTCAAATAAAATAAAACGTAATTTCATATCTTATATTTGTTGAATGAATTCGGAAACAAACAATTGTTACAGCTAGCTCGCTAGGTAGCTATGAGAGAACATGGAAATCAAAATGTGCTTACCTACAATAGTCTGTTCGGTTTTTCTGTCCTCAAATGAGACGAATGACAAGTCATACTGCTTCACTTTTCATCCACTGTTTTATTACTCCCTTCTTTTTCTTTTGTCATACATTCTTGTAATTATTATTATTTATTTCTAATTATAATTAAGGTGTCATGCCACAATATTGAATGATTACATTACTTTCTGATAGAGTATATATATATATGTGTGTGTGTGTGTGTGTGTGTGTAGATTCCAAAGAATATTGTATTGGTATATAAAAGTCTTTCCTTTTAAATGATCACTCATAAGTTCTCCAAGGTCTTACAAACAATTTCAAAGATACATCTTTACAATTCAAACTTCAGACGCAGATATATGGTTGAGTAATAATTACTATTAATAATGGCAGATAATGGCAGTTTTGGGTTTGCCAACCATAAATTCTTAATCCAATTTCATAAAGCAGCAGCAGTAGTACTATGAATGTTATTTTGTGCAGCCATGTGGTGTAGTGTTAAGTGTGGATCGATGGTACTACCTTAAATGATACTCATACTAGTCCTATACCTGCATGCATGCATCTGATTTGAATCAAGTAAAATATTATAAATGACTGAATTATACGATAACTATTCACTGAATAGGTTCTTTTGTGATCAAATGTTAAAATCTATATTATCTGAAAAGTCGTTAATCGCTAAGGGAACTTATCCTTATTGTGGAATAAATATTATTTATTTAAATGAATTAAATAGTTTAATTTATTTATTCTACAACTTATATAATATGAAGAACCTAAAGGATCACACCGCAAAAGAAAAATATTTATTCAATAAGTAAGTGGCATAATTGTAATAATAATTAAGAATATTTAATTTGTACCATGGTGATAGAATAAATTAAATAGTTTAATATTTATAATTTAGTATTTTAGAAATACTAATTATAAATTAATAAGAGAATTATTATTATTATTATTATTATTATTATTATTATTATTATTATTATTATTATTATTATTATTTATTTTGTAAATGGTTTAGAAATTAATTTATAAATAGTAGTATTATTATGAATAATTAAGTTCTTAAATGGTTTAGAAATTATAATTATTATAATCATTAATTTAATTCTCAATCTAATTAAGAATTAAATTAAAACCCTAATCCTAAATAGTTTAGGAGAAAGAGTTTCTCTATATAAGGAGGAGCCTTATGATAGATTAGGGTTACTCACTTTGTTAGAGTATTGGAGAATACTTCATATAATTATCTACATTTAAGAGTTAGAGTGAGAGAGAGAGAGAGAGAGAGAGAGAGAGAGAGAGCGCATTAGGGCTAGTCACCCATGATTTGGAGAAACTAAAATTACTTCTTCTATTCATATTTTTTTTTTGGTGGATCACTTCTAGAGCTACCCACTTGGGTAACTAACGTTGATCTAAAGATTCTAATCGGTGGTTTAGAAGAAGAAGGCGAATGATTAAAGGGAGGTGAACTGATAGCTGTTCAAGAGTTGAAACTATAAATGTATATACTTTTATCCTTCCTCAATTAATAATAGTTGCATAAGAAAGATCCTGTTTTTTTTATTTTGTAAAAAATTTAAAACATGATTTATGCTTGCTTCTGTTGTGTTGTACAATTAGATTATATGTATGTCATATTTTTACAAACCAATATGGCTAACCCTAGTTTTTTCTCTCTTCCAATTTCTTAGATGTAGAAAATTGTGTAAGTAATCTAAATCCATAATAAGACTTCTCTTATTTATAGATTTATCCAACTATCCTAAACTCTTTAGGAATTGAATTTTAATTAATTATTGTAACTACAATTCCCAAACCATTTAGGAACTTAATTACTTATAATAAGAGTACTCCTTATTAATTAATTTATTTTTATGATTATGCTACTTACTTCTTAAATAAACATTTCTCTTTTGTAGTGTGATCCTTTAGGTTCAATATTATCCCGGTTGAAAAACTTGAATTTTTATAACATTCTAGTTTTAAATCAGACCTACCATTAGAAACCCCTTTCTAATATTTTTTTCTAGGAATGAACTGATTTCTGCTTATCATAAATAAGCAACATCAGATCTTGTACATATCATCCATACATGATAGATCTTATTGTCAAAACATAAGATATTTTATTCATGCAATCGCTTTTTTCAGTGTCTTTGGGGGATAAATTCTTTGAAAGATTTACTCCCTAACTCATCAACATGATACCTTTTGGAGTTTGGCATGCTAAACATATTTAGCATCAAATCAATATGCGTTCCTTGAGTCAAACGGAGCATCCTTTACGATCTATCTCTATAGACCTTTTCCCAATTAGAATGCTTCTCCCAAGTCCTTTATGGAGAAGCTAGTGTTTAGACAACAACACCTTTATTGATTATAGCATCGGTATAATACTAGGAATGTCACAGTGCTTCCCCAAACCTTCTTATACACACTTGGTTCATCCTTGTTTTTGATGAAATCAAACTATTTTGATTGTCTCATCAAAACGGATGTTCTATTTTTAAGAAACTTGCTTCAATCCATAATTCGATTGCTATAGCTAACATACTTGATTTACTCCATCTTTGAAGACAAATCCTTCTGGCTGTATCATGTATGCATCCCCTTATTAAGGAAGGACATCTACCCGTCCATTTGTTAGATCTTATATAGTAAGTTATAACTGCAAGTAAAATTCGAATGGACTAAGCATTTTTACCAATGAAAGGTTTTATCATAGTCAACTCCTTGACTTTGTTTGAAATATTTTTGCCACTAGTCAGGTCTTATAGGTTTTCACCTAGCCATTTGCTTTAGTCTTTCTAAAAGATCCATTTACACCCTCTAGGCACAATGCCTTATGGCAGAGAAACTCAAGTTCGCACTTGGTTCTCATTGATGGAGTCCATTTAAGATTTCATGGTCAACAACCTTTCCCATGAGTCTCTACTGCTCATACCTCATCGTATGTTACTGGATCATTATCCACTATGATGCGTGCCTCATCATCATCATCTTTGATGAATCCATACCTCTTAAGTATCTTCAGTACCAAACCAGATTTACGATTTGGTTGTCTACTTGAACAGATTCCTTCACTTGATCTGTAGTGTTTTATGGTTCTTGAACTCCTTCAAGATCTATCTTACTTCCACTAACTCCTTCAAGAAAAAACTCCTTTTTTCTAGAAGGCAGTGTGTTTCAACAAACACCTTTTAATCAGTAGGATTATAGAAGTAATACCCTAAACTTTTTTTTAGGACATATGACGAATTGTACACTTGTTAGATCTTGTCCTAAGCTTATCCTTCCAAACCATTTTATATAAGCTAGACAATCCAAAATTTTAACATACTTAAGACTTGGTTTCCTCCCTCTCCATAACTCATATGGTGTCCTAGGGGCGCATATTGAAGGTATCTTGTTTAGTAGATACACAACCGTTTCTAGGGCAAAATCCTAGAAGAATACTAGAAGGTTAGTAAAACTTATCGTGGATCATCACCATGTTCAATGTGAGAGAATACCAATCTCTTTGAGATGATCTAGAAACTCACTACTTAAGTATTCTCTTCTCTATCTAATCAAAGAACTTTAATACTTTTGGTCGTTTGTTTTTATACTTCTCTTTTGAATTCTTTGAATATTTCAAACGATTTGGATTTGTATTTCACCAAATATACATATCAAAATCTAGAATCATCAGAGAAAGTAATGAATGAATACCTTTCTCTTGCAAGTGTTGTCATAGGTCCCACACACAACTGTGTGTACCAACTCTAACAACTCTGTAACTCTCTCTCCATGTCAACTAAATGGAGATTTAGTCATTTTTACCTATGATACAATATTCACAAGTTGTATTTGATTCATAATCATATGATTCTAAAACCAATCTTTGTATAACTTGTTTAGTCTTGTTTCATTAATATGACCGAGTTTGCAGTGTCATATAAATGTTGTATGATTCATATCATTTTTTTGCCTTTTAATTTGTTCAATTTGAAAAAAAAAATTGTGTAAGTCAAGTATACAAAGTACATCAAGTAATCAACCAGTTCTAAATAAAAATATTATCATTATAAATAGAACAACAATTATTCTTTATTGTAATGACATAACCTTCCTTGTCTACATATAGAACGGACATGACATTTCTTAAAAGAACTAGAACATATTAACAACTTACTAACTTAATAGACTTGCCCTAACCAATGTTAAAATATAAGTTCCTATGGCTAATGAAGAAACCTTTGCTCCATTCCACACGCACATGATTACTTATTCTTTGTTTAGCCTTCTACTTCTACTTTGTCTCTGCAACGACTTGCATATGTGAGACCATCAATCAGTATCTAATACCCAAGTAGAACTTGACTTATAGAAAGTTCTATTTCATTATAAACAAATCTATATCTATAGTAAAAGCTTCACCAAGCTTCTTCTATTTAACCACTGCAAGATACTCCTTACAGTTCTTCTCCCAGTTTCTCGGCTTATCGCAATGAAATTAAACTCCTATGCCATCAGGATCACTTTTATTTATGTCATTTGTTTAGTGACTTCCTTTTGCCTTCTAACTTTTCTGTCTCCTCATAAATACCCTTAGCGCTCTTTCTCCGCTTAGAAGATTCATCTACCACTAAGACTTGGTCATTCTCAGAAGGAAAGTGACTCTCGACAGTCTTCAACATGTTAAACAAATCAGGTAAACTGATGTCTAACTTATTAATATTGAATTTCACAATAATTGTGAATAGGAGTCAATGAATGACTACAAGATCAAATCTTGACTCAACTCTCCATCCTTGACAAAACCCATTGTCCCAATTGATCAATCCAATTGATCATTTTTAGAACATGAGTCTATGCTGTAGTCCCAGCGGTCATTTTAGATTGGAAGAGCTTTATAGATATCTCATATCTAATAGACCTACTTAGCTCACGTTACAACTCATAAAGGTGTAGCAATATAGTAGGCGCATCCATTTTCTCCTGTTAACGCTGTAATTCGATACTCATGGATGCGAGTATGATGCATTGAGCCACAGTTGCATCATCTTGTCACTTCTAAAAGTAACAATCTCTTCTTCAGAGGTATTGTATGCAACATTTGCATGGACATACAAATTAAGGATATTTGCTAGCTTTTCAGTATTGAGAACTATTCTCAATTTTTTTTTACCAGTCCGAACAATTCGGTTCGATTAATTTGTTAGCATCCAATATGCTATCCAGTTTTAGTGAATTTTAACACAACATAATTCTTTAAGTGAATATTAACAATATTAACATGCATTCATTTTATTAATCACTTAGTTAATTAGGTTTTTATTTAAAATGGTGTCTTCTACTATTTTTATCAAACTATATTACATTTCTTATATAGTTCGATAAATCTAGTTAAAGATCCGCTAGTGAGATAAGGATCCTATCGACATAGGTTGATAATTCCTTGTCTTTTTAATTTTACTTCTCATGTTTATTATAATCAAGTGTGTGCATATCTGAATCAAAAATATCTAAGTTAAGTCCGACCTAGTATTCCATATAAGTGAAGAGAAAAACACCATCAATGTGTGTGCACATCAAAATAGTATTATTCAATTCTTTATAAACATCCAATGTAATAAAAATAACATCTTAAATATTTAATACAAGTCTTGTGTGTGCACAACAAACTCATATTAAACATTTAATACTCTATTGCTTTATCATGCTAAAAGGCCATGTTCGATATTTTAAATATTTTTGAACGTTACAACTTAATATTTTTAACTTGAGGGGTTTGTTATTAATTGTCTCATCTTGTTTAACGCGCATGCACATATATATATATATATATATATATATATATATAAAATATGCGTCATATTATTTAACATGTGAAGCATGTTTGATAATATATATATATATATATATATATATATATATATATATATATATATATATATATATATATATATATAGCATGCACATATAGAATATTATATTTTACTTGGATTGATTATGCACTTTATTTTAGTTTGATTTATTCAAGCAACTAAATAAATCAAATGGTCAAACCTAGTGTGTAAGAACAAATATTAAATGTAACTATTGCATTTAAGCCCGAGCTCTAATACAAATGGGTCTTCCCACGCTCCTTGCTCTTCGGCTCCAATTCTTTAAATAAATGTAATTAATCCTATTACAAACTATTTTCATAAAATAGAAACCTTGATCAGCAGTCAAGGAAAAGTACATAGGAGGGAGATATAATTTACATCAAGAAAAATTAGATAAGACGAGGTGCGCATACCCTATTTATTAAAACTCATTCATTCATGCATCCATATAAAATAAATCCTATCACATTGGTCAATAGTCCATAATCATTCCCTTGTATTATCATATATATCAACATATATATCAATACAAAAATATTCATCTCATTAACTTAAACCATTCCATATATATATAGTGATATCATTTAAGGGACAATTTAGATTGCATGAAATTCAATTTCATGTTTAAAATAAACTCTTTTGTTTTAATTATAAAATCATCCAAAATAAACCTTTTATTTATAGCTTTGAAAAATTGCTCAAAAAAATAAAAAATAGATTCTGCTTGATTGCACCCCGGCTCAATTCTAAAGAAGAAACATCGCGCCCTGACGCAGTATCGCACTCCGACACAGTTACAAATAACGAACATCGCATCGCGACGCAGTTCTAGTCAATGGACATGCGCCCCAGCGCAGTTAGTTAGACAGTTTAGGCAGTTCGTGAATTTAGGAATTCAGTCCAGCTTTTTTTAATCAAAAACTCGATTTTTTCTTCTTATTTTCACAATAATGATTTTACACAACATATAGGGCCAATAAATTGTTCTAAACACATATCCATAAATATACGAAATCAAAAGAATTAATAATTCGCATAAGTTTGGCTCTTAATGCCACTGTTGGTTTGTAAAAATATGTCATACATACAATCTAATTGTATATCGCAACGGAAACAAGCGTAAATCATATTTAAATTTTCTACAAAAAATAAAAATAAAAATAAAAATAGGATCTTTCTTATACGACTATTATTAATTGAAGAAGGATAAAAGTATTATACATTTGTAGTTTCAACTCTTGACCAGCTACAAGTTCATCTCCTTTTAATCCTTCGCGTTTTTCTTCTAATCCACTGATTAGAATCTTATATCAACGTTAGCTACCCAAGTGTGTAGCCTGTAGAGGTGAACTACCAAAAAAATATGAATAGAAGAAGTAATTTTGATTTCTCCAAACCATGGGTGACTAGCTTTAATTCTCTCTCTCTCTCTCTCTCTCTCTCTAACTCTTAGATGTAGAGAATTATATGAAGTACTATCCAAGACTCCAACAAAGTGAGTAACCCTAATCTATCATAAGACTCCTCCTTATATAGAGAAACTCATTTTCCTAAACTCTTTAGGATTATGGTTTTAATTTAATTCTCAATCTGATTAGAAACTAAATTAATTATTATAATAATTACAATTCCTAAACCATTTAGGAACTTAATTATTTATAATAATTCTACTACGTATTAATTAATTCCTAAACTATTTAAGAACTAAATAATAATAATAATAATAATAATAATAATAATAATAATAATAATAATAATAATAATAATAATAATAATGATAATAATAATAATAATAATAATAATAATAATAATAATAATAATAATAATGATAATAAGACTTCTCTTATTAATTTATAATTGATATTTTTTAAATACTAAAATTACAAATATTAAGCTATATAATTTATCCTATCACCATAATACACATTAAATATACTTAATTTATTATTATGATTATGCCACTTACTTCTTAAGTAAATATTTCTCTTTTGTAGTGTGACCCTTTATGTTTAATATTATCTTGGTTGTAGAATAAATAAATTAGAACAATTATAATATCATTTATAATAATTAATTAAACTCCTTTAATTTATTTATAAATGAATACTTATTTATTCCACTATAAGGGTTAGTCCCCTTAGCAATTCATGCCTTTCCGTATAATATGAATATTAATGTTTGATCACAAAAAACTTACTCCACGAATAGTTACTGGACATGATAATAAAGGAATATGCTTCCATTGCAATAAGTTAGGTCACTGGAAGAGAAACTGCAAGGAGTATCTTGCAGAGTCAAAGCAGAAGAAGCTCGGAGAAGCTTCAACTTCAAATCAATGTTTGTTCATAATTGAAATAAATCTTTCTGTAAGTCAAAGTTCTACTTGGGTATTAGATACTAGCAATGGTTCTCACATATGTAATACTATGTAGGGACTAAGCAGAAGTAGAAAGCTGAACAAAGATGAAATCGTCCTGCGCGTGGGGAATGGAGCAAAGGTTGCTACATTAGCCGTATGAACTTATTGTTTAGCATTGCCTACGGGCAAGTCCATAAGCTTAAATAATTGTTATTTTGTTCCAATACTAATTAAAAACATTATTTCAATTTCTATGTAAGACAAATATGGTTTTGATATTATAATAAAAAACATCAGTTGTACTATTTATAATGATAATGTTTTGTATGGTATTGGCAAATTGCGTGATGGACTTTACTTACTTGACTTGCATGAAAATATTTTTTAAATTGAACAAACTAAGAAAAGAAAAAGTGATAATGTAAATTATACCTTTATGTGACACTGTAGACTCCGTCATATTAATGAAATAAGATTAAATAAGTTACATAAAGATGGGCTTTTAGAGTTATCGAATTATGAATCATATACAACTTGTGAATCTTATCTCATGGGAAAAATGACTAAATCTTTATTTAGTGGAAAATGAGAAAAAGTTACAGAGTTGTTAGAGTTGGTACACACAAATGTATGTAGACATATGACAACACATGCACGAGGAGGGTATTCGTATTTTATTACTTTCACTGATGATCATTCAAGATTTATATATGTGTATTTGATGAAATACAAGTTTGAATCATTTGAAAAGTTCAAAAAATTCAGAAGTGAGGTAGAGAAACAAATTGGCAAGAGTATTAAGATTTTTCGATCAGATTGAAGAAGTGAATACTTAAGCAATGAGTTTTTCAATTATTACAAAGAAAGTGGTATAATCTCACAATGGACTCCACCAGGCACCTCACAATTGAATGGTGTATCTGAAAGAAGAAATCGAATCTTGTTGGACATGGTTCATTCTTTAGTTTCTTTTTGGGGTTTTGCCCTAGAAACGACTACATACTTACTTAATAAGGTACCATCTAAATTTTAAGTATGTTAAGATTTAGGGTTGTCCAGCTTATGTCAAAAAGTTTGAGAATGATAAGCTAGATACAAGATCTGATAAGTGTAAATTTGTGGGATATCTTAAAGATAGTGTAGGGTATTACTTCTATCATCTTACTGATCAAAAGATGTTTGTTGCGAAACATGCTACCTTCTTGAAAAATGAGTTTATCCTTAAATGGGTCAGTGGGAGTAAAATAGATCTTGAAGAAATTCAAAAATCATAAAATACTACGGGTCAAACGAAGGTACCTGACCAAGTAAAAGAACCTATTGTACTACAACCTATTAGTAAATCTGGAAAAGTACTGAAGATACTTGATATGTATGGATTCATCATAGAGGATGATGATGAGGTACGCATCATAGATGATGATGATCCATTGATTTATGAAGAGGCTATGAGTAGTAAAGACTCAGAGAAATGGCTTACCGCCATAAAATCCGAAATGTATTCAATGTATAAGAACTAAGTATGGACTTTGGTTACTCCACTTGAGGGCATAAAGCCCATTAGGTGCAAATGGGTCTTTAGGAGAAAGCCTGGAACATATGGCAAGGTGGAGACCTATAAGACCCGACTGGTTGCAAAATGTTTCAAACAAAGACAATGTGTTGACTATGATAAAACCTTATCACTATTAGCAATGCTCAAGTCCATTCGACTTTTGCTTGCGATTGTAGCTTATTATGACTACGAAATATGGCAAATGGATTTGAAGACGGCCTTCCTCAATGGAAAACTAGATGAGGATGCATATATGATACCACCAGATGGATTTATTTCAAAAGTTGAAACAGATCAAGTCTGTAAGCTACAACAATTCATTTATGGATTGAAGCAAACTTCTCGAAGATGGAACATCTGTTTTGATGAGACAATCAAAGAGTTTGATTTTAACAAAAATGAGGATGAACCATGTGTGTATAAGAAGGTTAGTGGGAGCGCTGTGACATTCCTTATATTATATGTTGATGATATATTACTGGCAGGGAATGATATTCCAATACTACAGTCGATCAAGATATGATTATCTAAACACTTCTCCATGAAGGACTTGGGAGAAACATCCTATATTTTGGGGATAAAGATTTATAGAAATAGATCTAAAAGGATGCTCGGCTTATCCCAAGGAAGGTGTTGGTTTACAAAAACACGACATATATATAATCAAATTATATAGTGCAATGGAAGTAAGTATAAATAGTATTTAAAATTTTTCTCTCTCTTCTAGCCCTAATTTTCTCTCTCTTCTAATTATAGAGAAAATATGAAGTAATCTTCAATACTTGTGAAAATATTATCAATCGAATTCATAATGAGACTTATCTTATTTATAGATTTGCTCAACTCTCCTAAAACTCTTTAGGAGTAGGGTTTTAATTTAACTCCTAATCTAATTAGGAACTAAATTAATTAATTACAATTCCTAAACTATTTAGGAACTTATTAATTAATTCTTAAACCATTTAGGAACTAAATAATAATAATAATAATAATAATAATAATAATAATAATAATAATAATAATAATAATAATAATAATAATAATAATAATAATAATAATAATAATAATAATAATAAGACTCCTCTTATTAATTTATAATTAGTATTTTTAAAGTACATAATTATAAATATTAAGCTATTTAATTTATTCTATCACCATATTATACATTAAATACACTTAATTTATTATTACCATTATGTCATCCACTTTTAAAATAAATATTTCTCTTTTGCGGTGTGACCCTTTAGGTTCTTCATATTAAACCGATTATAGAATAAATAAATTAGAACCATTCTAATCTTATTTATATAAATGAATTAAACTATTTAATTCATTTAAATAAATAATATTTTTTTCACAATAAGGGTAAGCTCCCTTAGCGATCAACGACTTTTTAGATAATATGAATTTCAACATTTGATCACAAAGAACTTATTCCATGAATAGTTATCGTACAACTCAATCATTTTACCACACAATGTCCCAATTAAATATAAGACATGAAATTACTGTCAAGTCTTATTTTGTTTGATCTTATGTATTTTAATTCTCAAATGCACAACTCTAATGTAAATTAGAAACTCTTTTCTAATTTTCATTACAACTTCACCGAGGATTTCTGAGTTGTCATTTATTGAATTACATATGACTTTCTCTCCCTTTACTAAAAGTGATAGATCTTTTGTTGATCATTTATCTATCTCCATGTGCACTTTATTATACCCAAGCATACCCTTTGATATACCAAGAAGCCTTAAGGAATATGATGATCTCAAGTCCAAGGATCACTCGTACTACTATTACATAAGAAACTCCTATTGACAGACAAGTATAACTCCATTAGGTGTTCCTTTAGCGAGTTATGTTCAGTGAACTTATTCTCTAATAAGCACGTACATACTTGCTTTAGTGTCTCCACACAAATGATTATGAGATCAATTATCCCCTTCATAAGAGCAAGTATAGTATGTATTAATCTTTCCAAATTCACTAATCCTCATTTTAGTGATCTCATGATTAGGAACATTTTAGTTTTGAGATATCTAGAATTTAGATCTCATTAACATAATCAACATTATGATTATAAAAGTATTGCTCAAAACTATGGATTTTTAGTCATTTAATTAATTCAACCAATTAATCATGAATAAAGAGATGCCTTTAAATAGAATTTTTATTAATAAACGAATAAAATTAAAAAATATATGCTTATCACATCAAATGTGATTGGCTTGAGAGCATACTACTTTTAGACATTGATTCAATGCTAAAGAAGTTTAGCATGGAAGATTTCAAAAGATGACTCATACCGATGGGTCATGGAATACATCTTTCCAAGAAACAGGCCCTAAAAACACCTGAAAAGAGAGACCGTATGAGTAAGATTCCTTATGCCTCGGCAATATGATCTGTCATGTACGGGATGATATGTACTAGACGTGATGTTGCTCATGCACTTAGTGTGACAAGCAGATATCAGTCAAATCCTGGAGAATAACACTGGAAGACAGTGGAAGACATCCTAAAGTACTTAAGAAGAACTAAGGATGTATTTCTTGTCTCGGGTGGGTCTGATTTGAAACTAGAGGGCTATACAGACTCAAGTTTTCAAACTGACCGACATGACAGTAAATCCATTTGGGTTATGTATTTACCTTAAACAGTGGCGCAGTGAGTTGGAAGAGTCCCAAGCAGCAAATAGTAGTTGATTTAGTGACAGAGGTAGAGTACATAGCTACGAATGAAGCTGCAAAGGAAGCTGTTTGGATGAAAAAGCTCGTAACCAAACTCAGGGTGGTTCTTAGCATTCAAGGACCAATGTCGTTATTTTGTGACAACACGGGAGCTGTTGCATAAGGCAAGGAACCCAAGTCTTATCAGAAATCCAAACACGTGTTGCGGTGGTTTCTTTTGATTAGAGAAATTATTGAAAGGGGAGACGTCATCGTGGAACGAGTAGACTCTCAGGCTAACATTGCAGATCATTTACTAAAGCATTAACTCAACAACAGTTTGATCGTTACTTAGAGAAGATGGGAATTAGATACCATGGCGATTGACTTTAATGTAAGTGGTAGATTAAAAGTAGTATGCACACAAGGCAATCACATTTGATGTGATATAACATATACTTTATAATCTTATTCATTTATTAATAAAATAATTCATTTATTCAAAAATATTTTCTTTATTTATATTTAATTGTTGAATTAATTGTGATAAACTCATAGTTTTTTGCAATGCTTTTAGAATCACGATGGTGATCATGCTCATGAGATCTAAATTCTAGATAGCTCAAAACTAAAATTATTCCTAAACGTGAGATCACTAAAATGGAAATTAGTGAATCCGGATATATTAGTACATATGGTGCTTACTTTTTTAAAGAGGATGATTAATCTCATAATCATTTATATGGAGACACTAAAGCAAGTATGTAGGTGCTTATTAGAGAATAAATTCACTGAACGTGACTCGCTCATAAAACATCTAATGGAATTTTATTTGTCTGTCAATAGGAGTTCCATATATGATAGTAGTACAAGTGATCATTGGACTTGAGATCATCATAGTATCTTCTGTATGATGAGTTATACTTTGACATTGTGACACCCCCAAATCACTATACTTGCTATAGATGATTTGGTGCTCACTATCATTGCTAGATCGTTCTAAGTATAGATATTCCATTAATTTATAAACCTTATCTAGCTGAAATTCAGAAAATTGGCATAACATGATTAGTCCATATTACCAATATCCTCATTCAACTAGACAGTTTTATAAATAAAGTTATCATCTTAACTTTCAAAAGATCTTTCATTATTTTATACAAAGTCTTTGCAATCAATACAAAGGACTTAGCACTTAACTTTCATAATTTTAACCTTAAGATTTTGGATACCTTATCATTTATGACTATTATATATCCAAAATTCATTGTATCATCACAAGGAATTCTTTTAGTAACTAAGGGGGCTTTTCGAAAAATGTGGCGCTTAATTAGGCAACCACATACCTTGGAAATTCCATGTGCACAATACTATCACTTGGATGTATTGTTTCATAACTGATAATTATCTCTTCGTATTAAAAATTCCTATCTATCTGAAATTCAAAATATTAATAACACACTTATACTTGGAACTGAGGAATCTTATGATGAATTTGCCTTCTTCATCGGTGATTATGTCTCGAATTCTTACAACACTCACAATGTTATTCAATATCATCACTCAGATGTATAGTTCTTTAACATTACTATTTTAATGTTTTAACAGTTCTAAATCTTATAAAAGTAAAGACAGAACACAGTTGACGATAATAAGATAGTTTTATTGATATAATATTAGGTTAAAAGGTTTGTAGTACTTGTTCATATTTACATAAGTTATAAAGACTTTATACAAAATATAAGGTTGACAAAATAACAGGCAAAGATAGCTTAGTCTACGCATTTATTCTTTCCTTTCTTCTTAGAGCCGAAGCTCTCGGGTATGTCTGCAATTAAAGTTTATTGTAAGAATGAACATACAATAGCTCAACAAGTTTAAACATTTAGCATATAAGAGAGCTCACATCGATAAGGATTTGATAAATAGCTCATAAAGGATAGCTCAATTGTTTAACATTGCAAAGCTGAGTGGTAATATAATCAAGAACCATTTGCCAGTCAATACCACTAAGAACCATACACTGGAAATATATAAGGGATCAACCTAACAATATCCTATGTTATGCACAACATACATTACACTGACTAATTATTACAGTGTTTTAAAAGAATGTTCATCTCATGTAGAGGTCATCCCAAGACAACTTGGTTTCACTAAAAAACTCAAATAAATATTTCACAAATAAACATATTCATTTGTTAATTTATGCTAAGTCAAATAGCAATAACTTTCATGGCAAAGATTTATAACACATTGTTGCACAAAGTGCATAAATCAGATATAAAGCTTCTAAATAATAAGCTTAAGGTAGAAGAAAACTTATCTTTTTGATAAGTTTTACGATTAAATATTTTTCGCAAATCCTACACATTAATATTTCATATAAACTAGTTTGACACGAATTCAACCATTTTATGTTTTAAGTCGGACATTATAACTGCTTATAATTAAGACTTTTTCTACTTTATATAAAATAAATTTGAGTATTATAACTATTTGTATATTGAATATTTTACAAAATATTTTAAGAAAATTTCAGCATGATAACTGCTTATATAATGAGTATTTGAATAAATACTTCAAGAAAATTTCAGTATTATAACTGCTTATATAATGAATATTTGAATAAATACTTTAAGAAAATTTCAACATTATAGCTGCTTCTATAATGAGTATTTGAATAAATACTTTAAGAAAATCGGTCATCGTAACTGCTTATAAAATGAATATTTTCATTAAATACTTAAAGAAAATTGGTCATAGTAACTACTTATAAAAGTATGTTTTCTACTTTTTAATTCAAATAAATCGGACATTATAACTTCTTGTAAAATGAACTTTTATACTATATATTTGAAATAATTTGAGCATTATAACTGCTTGTAAAAGTATATTTTAACTAAATATAAGAAGAAAAGTAAACAAAATAACCACTAGAGTATACCTCTTGTAGTGCTTGCTTTACTTCCAAAATAGTGAAACTTCGTCACTCGAAATATATTTTTCTCTATCAGATTATAACTATAAAGTGTATAGCTTATGAAATGCTTTAGTAAATGCTAGGAAATAATGAATGGAAGTTGGTTATTTATAGACAATTGAAGTTTCCAAAATTATACATCAAGGCCTCGGTTAATTACATTTTAGTACCTTGACAAATTACAGTATGAAACCACAAAATATCTAACTTTTTTTGGACCAAAATGCCCTTAAATGGCCAGCCATATTTGTGCTTCCTAAGGTGACATCGTCTTTGTTACAATTGGTCAAAAAGAGTTCATTTGGATAACTAGTTAGGTTTCCTTGGTTTTGATTGGTCCGTTTTGTTTTAGTTAGCTTTTTAGTTAGTGTAACTTGTTATTCTTTTCCTAGTTTAGTTAACCAAACTAGTTTTTCTTTTCTTGGCTCCAATTGGTCCATCTTGGATCACATGGATTGTCATACTCGAATGCGATTGGTCGAAAATGATTTAGTTGGATTGCTAGTTAGTAATTAGTTTAATTTCAACTAATTTGATTAATTAATATAATACTTAAATATTTATACGTATTTACATTGTATAATACTCGTATTACGCTTCGTATTAATATCGTATAATATTTCGTATAATTCTCGTATTATACAATACATTATCCTTCGTATTCTTTTCAAATTCATCCCATATTTAGGAATAGTAATCTTCAAAATTTGTTTTAGGTAAAAATTTTATTAGTGGAAATATATTCATTGTCTGAATAAACGCTATTCAGGAATGTGAATTTTTCAAAATAGGAAGATAGTTCCTGAATGAATAGTATTTTTTGTCTTATTATAGAAAAAATATTATTGGCTCATTAGCATATATACCTCGTATAAATACTAAGTTGTGAAATATGAAATCTCAAAACAGCGAATAGAACAACCAAAAAGACGAAAAGCGTTTTCTTGGGAAACTTGTTTTTCGTCTTTTTTTCGAATTTTTTTTATTTGTTCCCTGAGTTCTATGACTCATATAAACACTATTTCATAAAATGTGAAAAGTTCCAAAAGGATGTAAGACGAATTTTACAGGCATAACTGATTTCTAGGTTTTAACCCTTCGGGTTTTGGTTTTAATACTTAACTTTTGGGTTAAATGCAAATAAGTTCCCTGAATTCTAGGATTTTTGAACTTTGAGCCCCTTTTTTGTAGTCAATGTAAATCGAGCCCCATACTATTTAAAAATTTAGATATTGAGCCCCCAGGTGCCACATGTGCTTTGACTGCCCACGTGGCGCACATGTGGCACCGGTGACATGGAATTTAAGTAGATTTGGCCCAAAAAAATAGTTGCTCCCAAGAATTGATCCTAGAACTTTACGTTTGAACTTTTGAACATTACACCACCAACCCACTTTGAGTCTAGTTGATTTAAAAGCACAAGAAATAACTTATATACTAAACAACTTTATTTCCCCCCAGAATTATTATTATTATTATTATTATTATTATTATTATTATTATTATTATTATTATTATTATTATTATTATTAGTACTATTATTATATTTTTATTATTATTATTATTACTATTATTATTATTATTATTATTATTATTATTATTATTTATTTATTTATTTATTTATTATTATTATTATTATTATTATTAGTACTATTATTATATTTTTAGTATTATTATTATTACTATTATTATTATTTTATTTATTTATTTATTTATTTATTTATTATTATTATTATTATTATTATTATTATTATTATTATTATTATTATTATTATTATTATTATTATTATTATTATTATTATTATTATTATGTTTTGTTGACTTGGTCACACTCCATTCTTATGTTTTGATGATGGCTTTATATGAATTCTGTGTTATATACTAACTATGTAGTTTGATATATAGTATCCTGAATGGGAAAAATAATTCTATGCATCAATATAGCAAATTGTGGAGTGAACTGGATAAATATGTCAAGTTGCAAACTGGTCCGGGGTGTAATCTGTCATTCAGTAGGCCACATACCAAAACTGGATCGAATCTGCAGAATCAGTTCTTAAGCCTAGCCTAAGTAATTAATGTAAGATCTTAGCTTGAGTTAATACTTCAATCAAGGCTCTGATAGGTTGCATTATCTACATGATATATATTTCGAATATATATGGTAACAGTTATATTCAAAAAGTAATATAGTTTTTAAATACAAAATTGTTACCAACTATAACCTACGTTTTCATAAATCAGATTTCTATGGTTGGAATAAATTAAATAGATTGACTGATTATTTCTCTAATTAAACCCAAAATAAATTGATTGAATATTTTATATGGGGTTAAATTGAATTATCAGTGGGTCTAATCAATGTGTATTATCATATTTAAAACTGGGTCATTATTTTATGCTAAGAAGCAAATCATGCGGAATTTACTACCTGGCATATCAAGACTCCTTCATTTACTGCTATCAAACGATTTGACAAAATATAAATAGGATTTGATACATGATAAATTGATTGTGATTGGTATATAACGGTAATATATGCTGAGATCAGGTGAAACAAATTGGTGATTGATAGATTCTCATTTAAAATAGCCACAAGGGTCTGGGTATAAATATAATATATTATCTATGCAACGTGAAAAACACAGAGACAAAAAGAACAATTAGAAACATATTCAAAAAGCTATTCACTGTTGATTTTGATCTTCACTGTTTCAGTCTTTGAACCTGTGTTTCCTATACGTAAAAGAGGTGTATAAGTAATATATTTTCAAAAGGATCTTCTGGTGGAGTAGGTTTCAAATGACAACATCTTATTGGTGATATTTTAATAGTTTATTTGATCATTGCATTTAGTTTGAGCCTTGCATGGATTTTTACTCTTGATATTGATCATAGGCTTTTTTGTACTTGCTCATTATCACTGTTATTGTATTCAACTTGTTTTGTTTACAATTAAGTTCAGCAGAAGCTTAGAAGCTTGGTGAGTAAAATTACTTAAGGTGTGCAAAGTGTTGCACAAGGAAGCATAAGTGCTTGAGAGGATTTGTCTTCAAAACTGGGAACTTGAATTGTATAAAGGCTTGTGTAAGTCAAAATTAATTAATAAAAGGAGTCTCCAATACCAATTGGTATTGGACGTGGAGTAGGTCACTAGAATAGAGGTTAGGGACTGAACCACGTAAAAAATTCTCTGTGTTCTTATGACTTGTTTTAAGTTATATATATTGTCTTGCATTACTTAAAACCTTGAGAAATATCAACCTGATCAGAACAGTTTCTTATTAGACTCACTGCATTGAACATACAACAAACTGTTTTCATATTCGGCAAGGTAAACTCTTTTTACAGTAAACTGCGTTTAGTTCCAGCCTTCTGTATCCATGATACAGTTAGCTATTTACATAAATAGTAGACTAATTCTCTGATTCAATAAACTGTTTTCATAATATAGCAGACTGTTTAATAAAGTGTTTTATCGTTTTGCGAAAATTGGACATCGCTTATTCACACACTTATTCAACCCCCCCTTCTAAGTGTGCCTACGTATATTTCAGGTATAAATCTATATCATTCTTGTTTAATTAATAATTGCGCATAAAGGTCAATCTTGGTTATGGTTTGTAAAATTTTAAAATATAATTTTGCCATGCTTTTGCTCTAATATGCTATTTGATTATATGTTTATGGATACTTACAATCCAACACTAAGGTAGTCTAGTACAGTCGACAAGTAGAAAGTAAAGATACTCTAAGATCATAGAATGAAGTAAATAAATTCTAAGATGGCAAAGTGACACCAAATCCTAAAGTGTCTGAAGGAACTTTAAAATCGTAGAGCGACTCCTAATATAGAGCAAAATCGCAAAGCCACTAGAAACGTAAAGTGAAACTATATGAGAATTGACTCTACGATCCTAGTCAAGTAGAATCATAGAGTGCAACTCCTGATATTTCAGTGGTCGAACTACGACAGAGGTCAAAAGCTTCTTCAACACACCACCCTTCCTGAATATACTCGAGTGTGTTGATGAAAATAAGATGGCAAATCTACTTTACCCCAATACCTACATTTGGCAAAGTTTAGAGACAAGTCTTCTATAGCATGCAAATAATGTTTGACACAATTGACAATATTGGGCGGCTGCAGTAGACTATCAGTCAGAGTCAGAAGACTTTTGTGTCTAAGGCAAACTAGAATAACAATAACTTCCAACGGGCATTTTCAAAGAAAAAACTATAAAAAGATTGCCGCTTTAGACTCTACAACAATCAATTGAAAGATACAAGTATTCAAGCATACAAGTCTAAAAAGCTCACCCTATGATCCAAAGCCACTTTACGTTTTTCAAAAAAAATCGATCAATTGCTAATTTTTTTAGTGAAATACTTAATGCCACTTAGAAGCACCCCAAACAATAACCAATCAACCATTTAGATCTTGTGATCTTTTATAAAGGCAAGCCTTAGTGAGTTGTTTGATTATGTGTGAGTCAATTCTCTTAGTGGGGTTAAGTCTTAGTGACTTACCAAGATTTAGTGTCTTGTCTGTTTCTTATTGATTCAGAGTTGCATTGGTTCTTAGTGAACCTTATTTTTAGTGAACCTGGTTTTAATAACCACTATCCTTAGTGGATGATCCCTACTTGCGGAGTAGAAGAGGGGGTGTAATATCCCAAATATTTTAAAAGTGATCTGTCAAGATATGATAAAGGTTGTTAATTTAGAAGCCTAAAAACGATTGCTCAACAATACATTAAGTTATATTAAAGATTAAAAACGACTCGAAACTACGATTCGTTTACGATTAGAGGTTAAACTTTTAACCTAAACTATGTGTTATGTGATTAGTAAAGCTTGAATTGAGCTTTTAAATGTGCTATGTGAATTACTTATGTGTAGGAATTCGTGTTTCGGTTCAAGTAATTAACCTTAACACTTATTAAAATCGAAAAGTTATTTAAAGGTTAAAACCTAAAAACCTAATTCTAGGGTTTGGAAAACCTAAACTAGGGTTTGGTTAAACTTAGAAAAGGTTAAAACCTAAACCCTAAACCTAGAAACCCTAAGGGTTCAAACCCTAAGGGTTATAACCTAACCCTAATCACTATTCACAAATACACGTATAATACGAAAATTATACGGATAGAATACGAAAATAATACGAGAATAATACGAAAATTATACGGTATAAATACGAAAAAGTCAACTGTGAATAGTAAAAGTCAAGTATACAAGTTAGTAGAGAATTAACTAATGTTGAGTTAGTTGTTAACTCTAGTTAGTAGATAAAGTTAAAGCCTAAGCCAAGCCAAAGTCAAGCCAAAACTTGGAGCCAAAGAATAAACCAAACTTGAAGCCAAAGTTGGAGCCAAGCCAAAGTTGGAGCCAAAGTATAAACCAAACTTGGAGCCAAAGTTGGAGCCAAGCCAAACTTGGAGCCAAAGTATAAGCCAAACTTGGAGCCAAAGTTAAAGCCAAGCCAAACTTGGAGCCAAAGCTTGATTGTCATTTTTACCATTTTACCCTAACTTGGAAAATCCTATAAATAGGAGTCTTCACTCTTCATAATCCTTACCAATTCACCAAGTAAATTAGAGCAACAAAGCTAGAGAGATATATTGATAGATTAATCTTGTTGATGAGTATTGAAGCCTTGCACAAATTGTTGTCAAAGCTTGCACTCCAAGAGGTAATCTCTAGTTGTTATTATGTAATTTTTCAATTCGTAGAGTATATGTGAATAGCTATAATGCTCGATTTATTTTATGTCTAGAGTAGTGAAATCAAAATTATAAGTAGTTATACGGTCCATTTCATTTCAAGTATTTAGTTAAAAAGATCAAAACACTAGCCGTTACGATGTTCGATTTTTCTTATCGTTCTTCGATTTGTTCTTCGTGTTCTTGAGTGAAAGTCATAATTTCTACATAAGTAGGTTAATGATTTGGTAATTTAGTGTTATGGGATGATGAAACATGATGGCCTTGCTAAATAATGCTTGTGGCATCAAGTTTTAGTAGTCGAAACGAAGAACGATGAAACTTTGTTCTTCGTGTTCTTCGATTCGTTCTTCGTGTTCTTGAGAAAAAAAGTCATAAATTTCCATATAAGTAGGTTTATGATTTTGTTATTTTTATGTTATGAAGTGATACGGAGTGTTAGAACATGTTATCTTAGCAAATTAATGCTTGAGGTATCATGTTTTACCAATCGGATCAAAGAAAGTTAAGTCTAATATAGTCGCAGAATATTTTTGCGAATTTTCGAAAATTTAAATTCTAAATCTGCCTTATCAACCTAAATAAAAGTTGTAGCTCATGAAATTCTAAGCAATTTAGACTCAAGAATCACTCAAAAATGTTTTCGTATGACGAAGTTATGGCTGTTACTATAAAAGAGGGTCAGAAATATGAATCAGTTTTAGAGCAGTCACCTTTAGGCCGAAATCTGTACAAATCTGTCAGGAATCTCGAACTTTTTTCTGAATGAAAGTTGTAGATACGGAAGTTACGAACGCGTGGAATTTTGAACGACTAAAAAATGTTTTAAAACGAAGAAGTTATGGCGTTTAACTGAGCCGGGGTCTGGCAGTCCAACAATCTGCCCAAATCCGAAAATTTGGCTTAAAAATGAGTTTTTGAGTTAGCCAATTTTCCAAATAATTTCACCTATTGAAATAGTTTAAATAAGTTAATATAAGACTTATGAAGTTATATAATACGATGAATCTAACCGCTTATTCACTAAATGACTGTGTAGGGTTTAACGCTCCGCCGGAAAACCCTAGTTTCAATTTGAGGCAAGTTCTAAACTTTTATGTGTTATTAGTATGTTCTAAGATTGTTCATGTTATTATGTGATAGTTTATATGTGAAAGTACATGAATGAAGATCTTATGTGATTAAATGATTAAGTGTTAGTTATTGATTAACTGTTAAATGTTAATTGATATTTGATGATGCATATGAGTATGTATAAAATATGTTTATTGTTTAAAGCATAAATTAATATGATTATTAACTGAGATGTATGTTCAGTCAAAGCATGTTAAAGTTTATATGAAAGCATAAACTGTGTATGTGATAATATGTTAGACTTGCTGAGCCGTCGTGCTCATTCTTGCGAATAAAACCTTATTTGCAGATTAAAGATGAACGTTAAGAAGATCTTGAACGTAAAGATGAAGCGTAGATTAGGTTTTCATGTTTATTACTTGTATTTGTATAAGTCATAATGACTGTTGTAATACGAACAAACAAACATGTAACCGAATATTGAATGAATGATATAAATTATTATCATCAGAATGTTGTTATGTCTTTAAATTTGATATAATGTAGAATTGTTAAATATTAAAACAATGTTGATAATGATCTATTTATCTGGATGAGGATCGGTAAATAACTTGTGAGTGCTGTACATCTGAGACAGAACTAAGCGATGTTGACTGGTCAAATCCATCGTTAAGGTTCCTCGGACCCAGGTATAACTCGTTATTACTATTCTGAATACCATATAAGTAGGATTATTGATATGAAGAGATATCTTTGTATATTGATACTTGTAGTACGAATGAGACCGTTACAAGTGGACGTATATAGAATATTTAAATCTTAAGGTTAAAATTAAACCGTTATATATGGTTTTATCCATTTATATGGATGAAATACAAGTTGATACTTGTATACTTATGAGACTGAGATCAAGTTAAGATCCAGGGACAAAGTTAAGAGAAATTTTTAATGTATAGTCTAAAATAAGACTAATTCAACCAATATGATTATGGGATCATTGGTTAAGTCGATAGAGGTACGAAGTTAACGCACAAGGTCCGCCGCGTGGAAAGCGCGGGGATTTTGGGGTCGTTACAGTTGGTATCAGAGCAGTGGATTATAGTTTCGAGGTAACAAGTACCTTGGAGTATAATCTGATGGATTAAAAAAGAAATGGACTTGTGAAGAGTCCGTATATAATTAAAAGATACGCATAAATCTTATTAAATCTTAATACATAAAAATTATTATGTGAATGTAATATATTGAATAAAGATAAACTCTTTACGAGAATATCTGAAGTTAAATAGACTCATAAAGAGTTCTCAAAGCAAGCAATAAGATAAAATAATCTTATTGGTTTTTGTGTGAAACTGTTTCATAAAAATGAAATGGTATGTTTGGTATTATGTGTAATTATACCTAAGATAAGAGATGAGTAAACTCATAGAGATACGTTAATGAGAAATTCATTTGGAGATACTTTATTTGGAGATTGTAAGAATTAAGATTATAATGAGTTGTAAATGATACATGAATGAATTCAGGGAATTCATAAGATAGTTATAGAGAACGATTAGAGATTGCAATTGAAAACTCATATTAGTAAAACTGAGTAGAACGACTCTCTTGTATGGGAAAGAGTTTAATATGCTTCAGAGAACCGATCTAACTACACTGTTGGTATGAATGATTCATGGTCAGTGTTCTCAAAGCGGGTTACACACTGAATGATATCATTTGAGGATAGTGTTGATGAGACGGGGAATTGATTCATTAGTTCTTGGGTGGAGGAATAACTCAGTTTGCTATATTGATAAGTAAATTAAAATCTTGTGTCAACTCTTCTTTGTATATATTCTGAGAAGTTAATTCTTCACTCATATGTATATTGATTAGTTATTAGTTGTTACGTCAAAACTAATGGTTTTAAAAGATATTTGTATGTTAGTTACTGAGTGAACGAACCCTTGTATGGGCGGGGGGCTATGATATGTCAGTCGAACCGACTATGAGATACGGCTACGAATGTCATTTCGGTAAGAATATTGGAACAGACTGATATGAACTGAGACATTTTCAATCCCGTGTTGATAAGAAGGGGAACTGATATATTTGTTCTTGTGGTTAAAACAACCAACCAGTTTACTATATTACTATATATTTGCAAAACTTGTGTTATGGTTAGAGAATAATGGAAAAGATAGAGGATTGAGGGTATTTCAAAAATCTTCTAGCTATGCTAGATCTTTATGGTTATATTCACACTTGAGTGCCTTTGAAAAGAATTGTTCACTAGTTGAACTGAAAAATTTTGTTAACTACATCTATGCTAATTTTTCAAGCTAGATAGAGTTAAATTTAATGAATTTTATCATGAACACATGGTCAAATGTTGTGGTTATGATCGAAGATCATCAATGCACAGTTATAGGGATGTGGGTGTGATAAAAATCATAAAATTGATTTTCAAAAATGGAAATTTTTTGGCTATGTTATTCTTATGTCTATGCTAATTGTTTTGGCTAGGCGGATTTAATGTGAAGGATAAAAATGATTTATTCATCAGCACCCCATTTAACCTGGTGTGAAGATGATACATGATGAGTTATCAACGCACATTGCAAGGTGCGGTATACAGTCATAAAATTGCTTTTCAAAAGTTTGAATGGTTTAAATATGAGTCAATGCCAATTGTTTTGGCTAGACATTTCTGGTTATGATAAGTAAACGGACATATGATTCCGGTTGATGCAACATACCGCGTCTTTAAGAGATAATATGGTACGACAGGCTGATCACCTAATGTACTGTCATGAGTGTTCTCAATCTTATTTGATTGCTACACAAGAATAGTGTTTGTCAATCCAAGTGATTGTTAAACTTGTGGGTCATCTAGCATCCATAGTATTAAAAAAAAAAAGGTCAAGGTCTTGATTGACAACAGTATAAGTTCGAAGAATCCTAAATAAAGGAAGAGTGAGACTGAACGTCAAGTTTGATAAAAGGAAATGTGTAGAGATAAGTGAACATTGTTCAGACCTAATCAAAGTATTGGAAGTTTAATGTGAGTAAAAGATGAATTTAGAAAATTCATATTGAAGAGTAAATTGGAGATGATTATATTATAATTTCGAGGACGAAATTCTGATAAGAAGGAGAGAATGTAATATCCTGAATATTTATAGCACTTATAAATATGATATTAAATGACTAAAGTAATTGTAAAGTTAATTTCGAGGACGAAATTCTGATAAGAAGGAGAGAATGTAATATCCTGAATATTTATAGCACTTATAAATATGATATTAAATGAGTAAAGTGAATTGTAAGTTAATTTCGAGGACGAAATTCTTGTAAGTTGGGTTGAATGTAATATCCCAAATATTTTAAAAGTGATCTGTCAAGATATGATAAAGGTTGTTAATTTAGAAGCCTAAAAACGATTGCTCAACAATACATTAAGTTATATTAAAGATTAAAAACGACTCGAAACTACGATTCGTTTACGATTAGAGGTTAAACTTTTAACCTAAACTATGTGTTATGTGATTAGTAAAGCTTGAATTGAGCTTTTAAATGTGCTATGTGAATTACTTATGTGTAGGAATTCGTGTTTCGGTTCAAGTAATTAACCTTAACACTTATTAAAATCGAAAAGTTATTTAAAGGTTAAAACCTAAAAACCTAATTCTAGGGTTTGGAAAACCTAAACTAGGGTTTGGTTAAACTTAGAAAAGGTTAAAACCTAAACCCTAAACCTAGAAACCCTAAGGGTTCAAACCCTAAGGGTTATAACCTAACCCTAATCACTATTCACAAATACACGTATAATACGAAAATTATACGGATAGAATACGAAAATAATACGAGAATAATACGAAAATTATACGGTATAAATACGAAAAAGTCAACTGTGAATAGTAAAAGTCAAGTATACAAGTTAGTAGAGAATTAACTAATGTTGAGTTAGTTGTTAACTCTAGTTAGTAGATAAAGTTAAAGCCTAAGCCAAGCCAAAGTCAAGCCAAAACTTGGAGCCAAAGAATAAACCAAACTTGAAGCCAAAGTTGGAGCCAAGCCAAAGTTGGAGCCAAAGTATAAACCAAACTTGGAGCCAAAGTTGGAGCCAAGCCAAACTTGGAGCCAAAGTATAAGCCAAACTTGGAGCCAAAGTTAAAGCCAAGCCAAACTTGGAGCCAAAGCTTGATTGTCATTTTTACCATTTTACCCTAACTTGGAAAATCCTATAAATAGGAGTCTTCACTCTTCATAATCCTTACCAATTCACCAAGTAAATTAGAGCAACAAAGCTAGAGAGATATATTGATAGATTAATCTTGTTGATGAGTATTGAAGCCTTGCACAAATTGTTGTCAAAGCTTGCACTCCAAGAGGTAATCTCTAGTTGTTATTATGTAATTTTTCAATTCGTAGAGTATATGTGAATAGCTATAATGCTCGATTTATTTTATGTCTAGAGTAGTGAAATCAAAATTATAAGTAGTTATACGGTCCATTTCATTTCAAGTATTTAGTTAAAAAGATCAAAACACTAGCCGTTACGATGTTCGATTTTTCTTATCGTTCTTCGATTTGTTCTTCGTGTTCTTGAGTGAAAGTCATAATTTCTACATAAGTAGGTTAATGATTTGGTAATTTAGTGTTATGGGATGATGAAACATGATGGCCTTGCTAAATAATGCTTGTGGCATCAAGTTTTAGTAGTCGAAACGAAGAACGATGAAACTTTGTTCTTCGTGTTCTTCGATTCGTTCTTCGTGTTCTTGAGAAAAAAAGTCATAAATTTCCATATAAGTAGGTTTATGATTTTGTTATTTTTATGTTATGAAGTGATACGGAGTGTTAGAACATGTTATCTTAGCAAATTAATGCTTGAGGTATCATGTTTTACCAATCGGATCAAAGAAAGTTAAGTCTAATATAGTCGCAGAATATTTTTGCGAATTTTCGAAAATTTAAATTCTAAATCTGCCTTATCAACCTAAATAAAAGTTGTAGCTCATGAAATTCTAAGCAATTTAGACTCAAGAATCACTCAAAAATGTTTTCGTATGACGAAGTTATGGCTGTTACTATAAAAGAGGTCAGAAATATGAATCAGTTTTAGAGCAGTCACCTTTAGGCCGAAATCTGTACAAATCTGTCAGGAATCTCGAACTTTTTTCTGAATGAAAGTTGTAGATACGGAAGTTACGAACGCGTGGAATTTTGAACGACTAAAAAATGTTTTAAAACGAAGAAGTTATGGCCGTTTAACTGAGCCGGGGTCTGGCAGTCCAACAATCTGCCCAAATCCGAAAATTTGGCTTAAAAATGAGTTTTTGAGTTAGCCAATTTTCCAAATAATTTCACCTATTGAAATAGTTTAAATAAGTTAATATAAGACTTATGAAGTTATATAATACGATGAATCTAACCGCTTATTCACTAAATGACTGTGTAGGGTTTAACGCTCCGCCGGAAAACCCTAGTTTCAATTTGAGGCAAGTTCTAAACTTTTATGTGTTATTAGTATGTTCTAAGATTGTTCATGTTATTATGTGATAGTTTATATGTGAAAGTACATGAATGAAGATCTTATGTGATTAAATGATTAAGTGTTAGTTATTGATTAACTGTTAAATGTTAATTGATATTTGATGATGCATATGAGTATGTATAAAATATGTTTATTGTTAAAGCATAAATTAATATGATTATTAACTGAGATGTATGTTCAGTCAAAGCATGTTAAAGTTTATATGAAAGCATAAACTGTGTATGTGATAATATGTTAGACTTGCTGAGCCGTCGTGCTCATTCTTGCGAATAAAACCTTATTTGCAGATTAAAGATGAACGTTAAGAAGATCTTGAACGTAAAGATGAAGCGTAGATTAGGTTTTCATGTTTATTACTTGTATTTGTATAAGTCATAATGACTGTTGTAATACGAACAAACAAACATGTAACCGAATATTGAATGAATGATATAAATTATTATCATCAGAATGTTGTTATGTCTTTAAATTTGATATAATGTAGAATTGTTAAATATTAAAACAATGTTGATAATGATCTATTTATCTGGATGAGGATCGGTAAATAACTTGTGAGTGCTGTACATCTGAGACAGAACTAAGCGATGTTGACTGGTCAAATCCATCGTTAAGGTTCCTCGGACCCAGGTATAACTCGTTATTACTATTCTGAATACCATATAAGTAGGATTATTGATATGAAGAGATATCTTTGTATATTGATACTTGTAGTACGAATGAGACCGTTACAAGTGGACGTATATAGAATATTTAAATCTTAAGGTTAAAATTAAACCGTTATATATGGTTTTATCCATTTATATGGATGAAATACAAGTTGATACTTGTATACTTATGAGACTGAGATCAAGTTAAGATCCAGGGACAAAGTTAAGAGAAATTTTTAATGTATAGTCTAAAATAAGACTAATTCAACCAATATGATTATGGGATCATTGGTTAAGTCGATAGAGGTACGAAGTTAACGCACAAGGTCCGCCGCGTGGAAAGCGCGGGGATTTTGGGGTCGTTACAGTTGGTATCAGAGCAGTGGATTATAGTTTCGAGGTAACAAGTACCTTGGAGTATAATCTGATGGATTAAAAAAGAAATGGACTTGTGAAGAGTCCGTATATAATTAAAAGATACGCATAAATCTTATTAAATCTTAATACATAAAAATTATTATGTGAATGTAATATATTGAATAAAGATAAACTCTTTACGAGAATATCTGAAGTTAAATAGACTCATAAAGAGTTCTCAAAGCAAGCAATAAGATAAAATAATCTTATTGGTTTTTGTGTGAAACTGTTTCATAAAAATGAAATGGTATGTTTGGTATTATGTGTAATTATACCTAAGATAAGAGATGAGTAAACTCATAGAGATACGTTAATGAGAAATTCATTTGGAGATACTTTATTTGGAGATTGTAAGAATTAAGATTATAATGAGTTGTAAATGATACATGAATGAATTCAGGGAATTCATAAGATAGTTATAGAGAACGATTAGAGATTGCAATTGAAAACTCATATTAGTAAAACTGAGTAGAACGACTCTCTTGTATGGGAAAGAGTTTAATATGCTTCAGAGAACCGATCTAACTACACTGTTGGTATGAATGATTCATGGTCAGTGTTCTCAAAGCGGGTTACACACTGAATGATATCATTTGAGGATAGTGTTGATGAGACGGGGAATTGATTCATTAGTTCTTGGGTGGAGGAATAACTCAGTTTGCTATATTGATAAGTAAATTAAAATCTTGTGTCAACTCTTCTTTGTATATATTCTGAGAAGTTAATTCTTCACTCATATGTATATTGATTAGTTATTAGTTGTTACGTCAAAACTAATGGTTTTAAAAGATATTTGTATGTTAGTTACTGAGTGAACGAACCCTTGTATGGGCGGGGGCTATGATATGTCAGTCGAACCGACTATGAGATACGGCTACGAATGTCATTTCGGTAAGAATATTGGAACAGACTGATATGAACTGAGACATTTTCAATCCCGTGTTGATAAGAAGGGGAACTGATATATTTGTTCTTGTGGTTAAAACAACCAACCAGTTTACTATATTACTATATATTTGCAAAACTTGTGTTATGGTTAGAGAATAATGGAAAAGATAGAGGATTGAGGGTATTTCAAAAATCTTCTAGCTATGCTAGATCTTTATGGTTATATTCACACTTGAGTGCCTTTGAAAAGAATTGTTCACTAGTTGAACTGAAAAATTTTGTTAACTACATCTATGCTAATTTTTCAAGCTAGATAGAGTTAAATTTAATGAATTTTATCATGAACACATGGTCAAATGTTGTGGTTATGATCGAAGATCATCAATGCACAGTTATAGGGATGTGGGTGTGATAAAAATCATAAAATTGATTTTCAAAAATGGAAATTTTTTGGCTATGTTATTCTTATGTCTATGCTAATTGTTTTGGCTAGGCGGATTTAATGTGAAGGATAAAAATGATTTATTCATCAGCACCCCATTTAACCTGGTGTGAAGATGATACATGATGAGTTATCAACGCACATTGCAAGGTGCGGTATACAGTCATAAAATTGCTTTTCAAAAGTTTGAATGGTTTAAATATGAGTCAATGCCAATTGTTTTGGCTAGACATTTCTGGTTATGATAAGTAAACGGACATATGATTCCGGTTGATGCAACATACCGCGTCTTTAAGAGATAATATGGTACGACAGGCTGATCACCTAATGTACTGTCATGAGTGTTCTCAATCTTATTTGATTGCTACACAAGAATAGTGTTTGTCAATCCAAGTGATTGTTAAACTTGTGGGTCATCTAGCATCCATAGTATTAAAAAAAAAAAGGTCAAGGTCTTGATTGACAACAGTATAAGTTCGAAGAATCCTAAATAAAGGAAGAGTGAGACTGAACGTCAAGTTTGATAAAAGGAAATGTGTAGAGATAAGTGAACATTGTTCAGACCTAATCAAAGTATTGGAAGTTTAATGTGAGTAAAAGATGAATTTAGAAAATTCATATTGAAGAGTAAATTGGAGATGATTATATTATAATTTCGAGGACGAAATTCTGATAAGAAGGAGAGAATGTAATATCCTGAATATTTATAGCACTTATAAATATGATATTAAATGACTAAAGTAATTGTAAAGTTAATTTCGAGGACGAAATTCTGATAAGAAGGAGAGAATGTAATATCCTGAATATTTATAGCACTTATAAATATGATATTAAATGAGTAAAGTGAATTGTAAGTTAATTTCGAGGACGAAATTCTTGTAAGTTGGGTTGAATGTAATATCCCAAATATTTTAAAAGTGATCTGTCAAGATATGATAAAGGTTGTTAATTTAGAAGCCTAAAAACGATTGTTCAACAATACATTAAGTTATATTAAAGATTAAAAACGACTCGAAACTACGATTCGTTTACGATTAGAGGTTAAACTTTTAACCTAAACTATGTGTTATGTGATTAGTAAAGCTTGAATTGAGCTTTTAAATGTGCTATGTGAATTACTTATGTGTAGGAATTCGTGTTTCGGTTCAAGTAATTAACCTTAACACTTATTAAAATCGAAAAGTTATTTAAAGGTTAAAACCTAAAAACCTAATTCTAGGGTTTGGAAAACCTAAACTAGGGTTTGGTTAAACTTAGAAAAGGTTAAAACCTAAACCCTAAACCTAGAAACCCTAAGGGTTCAAACCCTAAGGGTTATAACCTAACCCTAATCACTATTCACAAATACACGTATAATACAAAAATTATACGGATAGAATACGAAAATAATACGAGAATAATACGAAAATTATACGGTATAAATACGAAAAAGTCAACTGTGAATAGTAAAAGTCAAGTATACAAGTTAGTAGAGAATTAACTAATGTTGAGTTAGTTGTTAACTCTAGTTAGTAGATAAAGTTAAAGCCTAAGCCAAGCCAAAGTCAAGCCAAAACTTGGAGCCAAAGAATAAACCAAACTTGAAGCCAAAGTTGGAGCCAAGCCAAACTTGGAGCCAAAGTATAAACCAAACTTGGAGCCAAAGTTGGAGCCAAGCCAAACTTGGAGCCAAAGTATAAGCCAAACTTGGAGCCAAAGTTAAAGCCAAGCCAAACTTGGAGCCAAAGCTTGATTGTCATTTTTACCATTTTACCCTAACTTGGAAAATCCTATAAATAGGAGTCTTCACTCTTCATAATCCTTACCAATTCACCAAGTAAATTAGAGCAACAAAGCTAGAGAGATATATTGATAGATTAATCTTGTTGATGAGTATTGAAGCCTTGCACAAATTGTTGTCAAAGCTTGCACTCCAAGAGGTAATCTCTAGTTGTTATTATGTAATTTTTCAATTCGTAGAGTATATGTGAATAGCTATAATGCTCGATTTATTTTATGTCTAGAGTAGTGAAATCAAAATTATAAGTAGTTATACGGTCCATTTCATTTCAAGTATTTAGTTAAAAAGATCAAAACACTAGCCGTTACGATGTTCGATTTTTCTTATCGTTCTTCGATTTGTTCTTCGTGTTCTTGAGTGAAAGTCATAATTTCTACATAAGTAGGTTAATGATTTGGTAATTTAGTGTTATGGGATGATGAAACATGATGGCCTTGCTAAATAATGCTTGTGGCATCAAGTTTTAGTAGTCGAAACGAAGAACGATGAAACTTTGTTCTTCGTGTTCTTCGATTCGTTCTTCGTGTTCTTGAGAAAAAAAGTCATAAATTTCCATATAAGTAGGTTTATGATTTTGTTATTTTTATGTTATGAAGTGATACGGAGTGTTAGAACATGTTATCTTAGCAAATTAATGCTTGAGGTATCATGTTTTACCAATCGGATCAAAGAAAGTTAAGTCTAATATAGTCGCAGAATATTTTTGCGAATTTTCGAAAATTTAAATTCTAAATCTGCCTTATCAACCTAAATAAAAGTTGTAGCTCATGAAATTCTAAGCAATTTAGACTCAAGAATCACTCAAAAATGTTTTCGTATGACGAAGTTATGGCTGTTACTATAAAAGAGGTCAGAAATATGAATCAGTTTTAGAGCAGTCACCTTTAGGCCGAAATCTGTACAAATCTGTCAGGAATCTCGAACTTTTTTCTGAATGAAAGTTGTAGATACGGAAGTTACGAACGCGTGGAATTTTGAACGACTAAAAAATGTTTTAAAACGAAGAAGTTATGGCCGTTTAACTGAGCCGGGGTCTGGCAGTCCAACAATCTGCCCAAATCCGAAAATTTGGCTTAAAAATGAGTTTTTGAGTTAGCCAATTTTCCAAATAATTTCACCTATTGAAATAGTTTAAATAAGTTAATATAAGACTTATGAAGTTATATAATACGATGAATCTAACCGCTTATTCACTAAATGACTGTGTAGGGTTTAACGCTCCGCCGGAAAACCCTAGTTTCAATTTGAGGCAAGTTCTAAACTTTTATGTGTTATTAGTATGTTCTAAGATTGTTCATGTTATTATGTGATAGTTTATATGTGAAAGTACATGAATGAAGATCTTATGTGATTAAATGATTAAGTGTTAGTTATTGATTAACTGTTAAATGTTAATTGATATTTGATGATGCATATGAGTATGTATAAAATATGTTTATTGTTAAAGCATAAATTAATATGATTATTAACTGAGATGTATGTTCAGTCAAAGCATGTTAAAGTTTATATGAAAGCATAAACTGTGTATGTGATAATATGTTAGACTTGCTGAGCCGTCGTGCTCATTCTTGCGAATAAAACCTTATTTGCAGATTAAAGATGAACGTTAAGAAGATCTTGAACGTAAAGATGAAGCGTAGATTAGGTTTTCATGTTTATTACTTGTATTTGTATAAGTCATAATGACTGTTGTAATACGAACAAACAAACATGTAACCGAATATTGAATGAATGATATAAATTATTATCATCAGAATGTTGTTATGTCTTTAAATTTGATATAATGTAGAATTGTTAAATATTAAAACAATGTTGATAATGATCTATTTATCTGGATGAGGATCGGTAAATAACTTGTGAGTGCTGTACATCTGAGACAGAACTAAGCGATGTTGACTGGTCAAATCCATCGTTAAGGTTCCTCGGACCCAGGTATAACTCGTTATTACTATTCTGAATACCATATAAGTAGGATTATTGATATGAAGAGATATCTTTGTATATTGATACTTGTAGTACGAATGAGACCGTTACAAGTGGACGTATATAGAATATTTAAATCTTAAGGTTAAAATTAAACCGTTATATATGGTTTTATCCATTTATATGGATGAAATACAAGTTGATACTTGTATACTTATGAGACTGAGATCAAGTTAAGATCCAGGGACAAAGTTAAGAGAAATTTTTAATGTATAGTCTAAAATAAGACTAATTCAACCAATATGATTATGGGATCATTGGTTAAGTCGATAGAGGTACGAAGTTAACGCACAAGGTCCGCCGCGTGGAAAGCGCGGGGATTTTGGGGTCGTTACAGGGGGAATATGAGTATTTTAGGCTCTGAACCTCTTAAAATCTTGTCTCTTTATTACTTTAATTAATTGTCATATAACTACCATATAACTGCAATATTAATTGAGACTTCTTTTCACATTGTGTCACTAAATTTAGAACTGAGAGTTTTCATTTAATCTTTGAAGGGTTTTATAAAAAACAATATTCTGTTGTGCATAACTTAAATAAGTTAACTGATTAATTATTTGGTAAATAATTTTAATTTGAGATTTTAAAGAATCTATTCAATCCCCTTCTAAATCTTTTTGTGCTCTTAGAAATACCAATGATATATGTAGATAATCATTTATTTATAATATGATGTATGTATTAAAATGTGTATTATTCTAATACATGAATTTGAATTGGTACCTAGACCTTATATATTTATCATCAAAATTGATAATTTTCATTAACTTAAATAATTCATGTTTATTAAATTAATAGGGAACAAATAATTAGTAAGTCAATATGTAATTAATCTTTTTAAATAGTATTATGAATAAAATATAACAAAAATATTTATTTCATATCATAATCATACTATCTATATGGTAAATAAAAAAGTAGAAATTGTTGATAATTACTTAAGTTAGTTTTAATTATTATGTAAATATACTATAATTTCCTATGAAATGATAAAACATGTATTTTTTGAAAATAATTAATTATTAATTAACAAAAATATGTATTTAATATTATAATCATACTATCTATATGGTAAATAAAAAATGATAAATTATTGATAATTGCTTAAGTTAGTTGTAATTATTATGTAAATATACTATAAATTCCTATGAAATAATTAAAAATATTTTTTTTTGCAAATACTTAAAATTGCACCCTATAATTTTTATTTAATATAAAAAATTATAATTTGATTTATTTATTTTTTCGCTTAAAATTGTTGCCCTTTTTATTATTTTTTATTATCTTAGTATGAATTTGTAAGTGGTACTGTACGTAAGATATGTATAGAATGAGTTATTTATGAATATTATGTACATATATAAATTTATATTGTTTTAGCATATGAATTTTGAATGATACTTAATTAGATTTAAATTATTTTTTACTCATTGAATTGAATCTCAATTTATATTTATATTAATGAACCGCTTTTTTTTACAGTCAATTCATTAAACTCTAATTATTTTACAAAAAATAAATAAATAGTCAAACAGTGTTAAGAGTTAATAATTTATCTATGTCTCCTCCCATGACCAGGTTCATCCACCAGCCCCCCAGGTTCATCACTATGACTGCTTATATATATATATATATATATATATATATATATATATATATATATATATATATACTTGGATAAAAGAATTAATATAAGAATTACGTAATTTGACATATGTGTTATCATAATTGAGAAAATAATAATTTAAATTGATAAATAATTTAAAAAATAATGTAACTTCTATCGAAATAGAGGTTATTAAAAATAGCATAAATGTGACATCCCGGATTTTTAGAGTATTGTTAAATGAGGATTTTGATTAATTTATGTAAAGGTTAGCAGTAAAATCTAGTGTTGACCGATAGAATGTATTAAGGATTAATTAAATTGAATTATTATGTGATCAATGTGTTAGAAATGACCTGTGTGCTTGAAATATTAAAGAGGGACCTATGTGGTCCAATGTAGAAAGATGAGTTAAGTTAGAGAATTATGAAAATGAGAAAGTATAATGGAAATGAACAGTTATATTTATGTAAAGTGTATGAGTGATGTAATAAATATGAGATTATGATAGATATGGAAATATGAAGGTTAAATGTAAATATAACAAAATTTGAGATGAATGATTTACTGTAATACCCATAATAAGGTAAATTGAGCATAATTATTGTAAGACACGATGTTATGTGTCAGCATGTAATAGATTGTGTATGTTCATATGTATATGTGTGATTGAATATAAAAAGAAGAGTAAGGGAAATAAGGAAAGCATAAGTGAATTGAGAATTAATTATGAATACTTAAGACGAGTTTAATGAATATGCCTGGAGAGGCAATTGTATTAGAAATGACAAGATAAGTATGTATGTGCAATGAAGAAGGAGCAGTTGGACCTAATTGGCATATTAAGGATTAAGGAAATAATAAGAATAATGACTGAGAGAATTTGAAGTTATTATGAAATGGAATTGATCTTGAATGATGGAAATAAGATAATTATTTGTATGATTAATAGATACACAAAGTAATACCCCTGATGATGTGCAGAAAGAATGTGATGAATAAGTATGAAGTAAATATGAGCAATGTGTGTGAAGGTAATGACGTAAAGGTCATAAATGATCATATGAGTTAAAAGGATAAAAGATAATTGATTTTGGTAATCCGAGCGTGGTTCGCTTGTCGAGAAAATGGTTTATGGAAAAATGAGTATTATGACTATTTGATATGTCGAAAATTGGAAATGGATTGATTATGGAACCGAAAAGGTCCGCAAAAATTATGAAGTTAATAATATGAAAATTAGCATTATTATACGTTAATAAGTTATTAATGAAATCAATATTTCGAAGTGTGACAAGTGTTATGGGACAAGTAAGTTATGAAGTATTTGGTAACGGAATGAAGTTCGAGCATAATGAAGCAAGTTTGGATCAAAAAGGACTTGAATTGGGTGAAAAATAAGCAAATTATGAATTTATGAAAAATAAATTCTCTAGATTTTTGGTACAATGACTATATTATCCTTGACAAGTTAAGGAATGACCTTGGTATCCTTTTTGTATGAATTGTCATGTATGCCATTAAAAATGCATGTGAAATGTCTTAAAAGCCCCTAAATATGTATGCTTAACTTAGCCAAAAGATGGTTAAGTGTTGGAGGAGTTATATAAAACATATATGTGTATATTTGTTGCAAGTATTCAGCAATTGGTTCTACTATCATTCGAAGTTGCTAGAAAAGAGAGAAACTTAAGAGAGAAAGAAGAAAAGAGCTAGGGTTGTGCCAAGAACTCAAGAGAATTACTGGAAAAATGATTAAAGGAAGGAATTTTAGCCATCCAAAGTGAAGAATCAAACTTTAAGAAGCTTTGTATCAAGAAACAAGAGAACTTCAAGAAGGTAATGATCATGTTCTAATTATAAAACTTAACTTTTATGAGTTTAAATGCTATTTTATGAGTAGCCATGCAAGAATTAATGGATAAAAACAAGAGTTATGTAAGTTATGTGCCATATGTGTTGTATATTATGAGACCCTAAGTTCAAGTGTTGAAAAATAAAGGTGGTGCACTACTATGCATGTGTCCAAGTTAGAAATCATGATTTAAGGCATGATCATGTGTTATATATTGTTAGATTTGATGAAACCCTAAACAAAGGTATTGATCATGTATGAAGCATTAGTTATTGATTCATGGGTCTATGCCAATTGATTCGGCTAGACAAAGTTATTTGAAAACTTCAAAATGAATTTTTAAATCATGGTCACACTATTGAATATGGTGTGAAATGATGGCACCAAGTTTTGAGCCAATGATGGCATTCTCAGAGCAAGGTAACAAAAGTATGGAAGTGGGAGTTTAACCACTGATACATCGTTACATATTGCAATGTAATGCAGTCATGGTGAAAATAAATGTTTAAAAGTTTCAGGTTTTCAAGAAATGAACAGTTTATTGATATGAGTCTATGCCATTTGTTTCAGCTAGATCATTATGTTAAATAAATGAGTAAATGTTTTTAATCTAGATAATGGATAAAGCAAAATGTTTTGAAAGTCTGAGGTGAACAACCCTGAAAAGGGGATATGGTATAGGGGTTGGTTAACATGGTTCAACCCAAAAGAAAAAGGAAAATGGTACAATAGGCTGATCACCTAGCGTACCAATAGGCCAGGGAAATACAGTGGTGTGGTTGCATTGTAACTCATGTTCCTGGTGGTTATGACCCTTGGGTATTTTCAGTCTTTGTGACTGTTAATATTCTTAACGAGTTTATTGGTCTTTATTGACTCAGCAAAAGCAAAAAGTTTTGTTTTAACAGCAAAATTTTTATGTTTTTTTGGAAAAGTTATTCCTATTTATTCATACGACTTCACAATTATTGAACAATTGTGAAGATTCCTGAAAGATATTCTAATCTTCTGGAATGAATGTTAGAAAAAGGGTAAGATGGGTAGAGATAGGAGAGAATGTAAAGGTTAGTGAAAACCTAGATAAGGTGAAATTATTACAAAGAGATGTATATATTGTAAATGAATAAGGAATGAGTACACATCAAATTTTGAAGACGAAATTTTGTTGAAGGAGGGGTGAATGTGACATCCTGACTTTTTAGAGTATTGCCAAATGAGAATTTTGATTAATTTATGTAAAGGTTAGCAGTAAAATCTAGTGTTGACTGACAGAATATATTAAGGATTCATTAAATTGAATTATTATGTGATCAATGTGTTAGAAAGGACCTGTGTGGTTGAAATATTAAAGAGGGACCTATGTGGTCGAATGTAGAAAGATGAGTTAAGTTAGAGAATTATGGAAATGAGAAAGTGTAATGGAAATGAACAGTTATATTTATGTAAAGTGTATGAGTGATGTAATAAATATGAGATTATGATAGATATGGAAATATGAGGGTTAAATGTAAATATAACAAATTTGAGATGAACGATTTACTGTAATACCCATAATAAGGTAATTTGAGCATAATTATTGTAAGACACGATGTTATGTGTCAGCATGTAATAGATTGTGTATGTTCATATGTATATGTGTGATTGAATATAAAAAGAAGAGTAAGGGAAATAAGGAAAGCATAAGTGAATTGAGAATTAATTATGAATACTTAAGACGAGTTTAATTAATATGCCTGGAGAGGTGATGATATGAGAAATGACAAGATAAGTATTTATGTGCAGTGAAGAAGGAGCAGTTGGACCTAATTGGCATATTAAGGAGTAAAGAAATAATAAGAATAATGACTGAGAGAATTTAAAGTTATTATGAAATGGAATTGATCTTGAATGATGGAAATAAGATAATTATTTGTATGATTAATAGATACAGATAGTAATACCCTTGATGATGTGCAAAAAGAATGTGATGAGTAAGTATGAAGTAAATATGAGCAATGTGTGTGAAGGTAATGACGTAAATGTCGTAAATGATCATATGAGTTAAAAGGATAAAAGATATTGGATTTTGGTAATCCGAGCGTGGTTCGCTTGTTGAGAAAACGGTTTATGGAAAAATGAGTATTATGACTATTTGATATGTTGAAAATTGGAAATGGATTGATTATGGAACCGAAAAGGTTCGCAGAAATTATGAAGTTAATAATATGAAAATTAGCATTATTATACGTTAATAAGTTATTAATGAAATCCTTATTTCGAAGTGTGACAAGTGTTATGGGACAAATAAGTTATGAAGTATTTGATAACGGAATGAAGTTCGAGCATAATGAAGTAAGTTTGGATCAAAAAGGACTTGAATTGGGTGAAAAATAAGCAAATTATGAATTTATGAGAAATAAATTCCCTAGATTTTTGGTACAATGACTATATTACCCTTGACAAGTTAAGGAATGACCTTGGTATATTTGTTGCAAGTATTCAGCAATTGGTTCTAATATCATTCGAAGTTGCTAGAAAAGAGAGAGACTTAAGAGAGAAAGAAGAAAAGAGCTAGGGTTGTGCCAAGAACTCAAGAGAATTGTTGGAAAAATGATCAAAGGAAGGAATTTTAGCCATCCAAAGTGAAGAATCAAACAGTAAAAAGCTTTGTAGCAAGGAAGAAGAGAACTTCAAGAAGGTATTGATCATGTTCTAATTATAAAACTTAACTTTTATGAGTTTGAATGTTAGTTTATGAGTAGCCATGCAAGAATTAATGGATAGAAACAAGAGTTATGTAAGTTATGTGCCATATGAGTTGTATATTATGAGACCCTAAGTTCAAGTGTTGACAAGTAAAGGTGGTGCCCTATTATGCACGTGTCCAAGTTAGAAATCATGATTTAAGGCATGATCATGTGTTATATATTGTTAGATTTGATGAAATCCTAAACAAAGGTATTGATCATGTATGAAGCATTAGAAAGTTCATGTAAGAAAGCTTCAAAGAATCATAAATGGAGGAGAAGCATATTTGTTAAGAAAAGTGCAATATTGAGTTATGATTTATAGATGATTATGTGTAATAAGTTTATGTTTTAATGAAAACCTAATTTGAAGAATTGAATATGTTGGATTCATGAAATTTATTTTGTTAAATAGCATACAAGTTGCTTTGATGATTGAAGAACACGATTTGGTATGAAAAGTTTGAATATTAGGCTATATTTCTTATGTAAATCAGTTTGCAATCTGTAAAGTATATTAGAATGTGCAGTTAGAAGTTATGTGTACTTATAAAATCGTTAAATGTGTATATGGTTGCCTATGTGGTGTTGAGAGATTAAAGTGTCAAGTTGAGTTTAAGTTTTGAATTTGAAAAGTTAATAAAAGTTGACAAAGTGCCGTCAAAGGGTGATTTTTGGCAATTTTAAGGAATTAAAGGTGAAATGAAGCTGAACACTTAAGTTTTATGTTATTACATGTGTTTAGGTTGATTTGGTAAGCAACGGATTCAAATTTGAATGAATTGGCGATTCGAACGATCGAAATCGATCGTTTTGACTCGAAATAGATTTTAACAAACAATTATCACCTCGCGCGAAGTTTTAAGGTTTTAAAAGTTTGGACATGTCATAAATGACCTAAGTGAACTATGTCAAGTGTTAGAATTAAGTTTTAAGGCAAATGGCCAAACATACCAAGTTGGTAAAAAGTGAGTTTTGAAGTTTAAAATTTTTCTAAGTGTTGAATTAAGTTGAACAACCCTCCTATGAGCTAGTTTTGCATTGATTTCGAGAAGCCAAATGAGGGTAGAGAAAATTTTGTAAAATACTATGTAGTAAAGTCTAGATGTGGTCCAAATTTGAACTTATTTTGATGTAAGATGAATGAGTTAAAAATCGACAAAGGTAGTGCATAAATCAGAAATCCTGTTTCAGAACATTGCGCCCCGGCGCAATGTTTTGTACTAAACATTGCGCTGGGGGCACAATGTACTATTCACAACCGAGAACATTTCGCGGCCAGCGAGCTCTGACGGCGCCGTGGCGAGATTACTCTGCATATGAATTTTTTTTTAAGCTTCCAAAAATCTATATTTTGATATGGAACGATAAGGATAGGTTATGCAAGCCTTAAATCGATAAAGAATGACCAAAATAAAGGGTGTTAAAGCATAATGGGATAATGAATGACATAATATAACATGCCCAAAGCTAAGCCAAACTATGTTAAAGGTTATGTAAAAGATCGGGATCAAGCTAGGATGTATTATTAACCTACATAGGGTGTAATACATCAATTGTTATATGAATAGAGATTAATGGTTATGTAATTATGGATTGAGTTGAACAAAGATTATTAAGTTATGATCCTATAATGATGAATATAGATTGTATATTTTCATATAAGGTTCAAACAAGCAACCTGAGTTAAGGAAGGATAGCAGGGTCAAGCGAGGCGACAAAGGTTAAGTAAATAAATGCTAACAGACAAGTTTTTCAGACTTAAGTGTAAGTGATGTTCTATGTGAACCATGTGATAGTAATAGAGTTGAAATGTGCCATATGTTCAACTATGGTTTAATTGCTAAATGAATTACGTGACATTAAGCATAGTAGGATAAGGTAAAAGAGGCATGAAGCATATTATAAATTGCAAGCATGAAAGGTGATAATTTGAATTACTTACTGAGTTTTATACTCATTCTTGCTATAAACTAACGTTTCAGGTAAAGTACAAGAAGGCCGAAGGATCCGGTGTAGCTAAGGTAAAGAGTGACGAACACATTGATAAACGTGAAGAGATTTGTTATATATAAAAGTTATATAATGGTCTGGTTATAAATGTTAAACCATGTTAGTAACAAAGATTGAAATGACTGTAAATCTGTAGTGATTGGATTGTATGTATTTAATATGTGGAGAAAAGTTGTAATGATGTAATATTCATGATGTATTATGGTTAGTTGAGTTTTAAATGTAATAAACTCGTATGTAGGGATTAGTTATAAGCAGACATAATGATATATGGTATAGGTATGATGAATGATTGTGTAAACAGGATCAAGTATAGAAAAGTTATAAGTGAACAGGGCCATATAGATGTATATTTCATGGTGAAAATTTATTTACAGGTTATGTAAATCATAAAATAAATATATGATGATTAAATAGTAATAAACTAAGTCACAATGAAATAAATGTTTGACCTAAGTTTAATAAAGGGTAAGTAAACGTTGCGATCCTGAGGCAGGTATTGATTGTAAGTTTTAAAAAAAAAATAAAAAAATATGGACCGTATTATGGTCAAATAAAGACTTTAAAGATTAAAGGTTATGTTTTAACGCACGAGATCGCCGTGAAAGTAATTTATGATTATATAAAATGTTTTAAAGTTAATGATTGTGTTATCCAGAGATAATCGGATATACTTAAAGAAGGTTGGGATTTTGGTGTGCTACAACAAACGTTACTCGTTATGACATATTAATTACACCTATGTAGACTTCAATATAAAATTTGATGTAAATATTAAGTAATTTGACATATGTGTTACCATGATTAATAAAAAGATTATATTATTTGACAAACAGATTACATGTCTAGAAATTATTATTACTTGTATTGAAATGAAGGTTAGTAAACATTACATATATGTTATTCATTTTGACATATTGATTACACACGTGTAAACTTGGATAATTTTTTTTTGATATAAATATTACGTAATTTGACATATATATTACCATAATTGAGAAAAAGATTACATGATTCGACAAATAGATTAAATGTTTCGAAAGTAATATTATATTTATTGACATACAATTACTAAAAATGACATAAACGGTACTCATTTTGATATACTGATTACATATACATATACTTGAACAAAATAAATTGATACAAATATCACGTAATTTGACATATGTGTTACCATAATTAAGAAAATAATCACTTGATTTGACAACTAAATTACATGTTTAAAAAGTAATATTACTCTTATTGATATGAAGTTTACTAAAAATAACGCAAACTTTACTCATTTTGACATACTATTAACACATACGTATATTTGGCTAAAAAAAATTAATATAAATTTTATGTAATTTAACATGTTTATTACCATAATTGAAAAAAAGATTGCATGATTTGAATATTAAATTTAAATTTTTTTTTTATATAGTGGATGTTGTAGTGAAATCATAATTAACAATATTGTTATTTATGTCAAAGTTATTACGCACTTTACATATGTTTAGAATTTGGGGTTTGGGATTTAGGGTTAGACGTTGAAAGATATATTCAAAAGATTTATATTTTAAAATGAATATTAAATTTAAATTTTGTCTAAATTTTGGGTGAATGAAGTATATTTTAAGGATAAACTTCTTCTGAGTTTCTTAAGTTATAACTATTTCTAGTGGGATACATAACAAAATAATTCAAACATTGAAGTTATTACGCTTAAAAAATATTTTTCAAATATTAATGTCTTATGGAAAAATTACTCCCTTTAATCTTCAAAAAGAGTTCCATTTAGATCTCAAGAATTTAATTAGCAAAATTTAAAATTAATTTCATTCGTTAAATATGCAAAAATTAAAAATAATATATGTATATATATAGTTTGAATTGTTTGATATGTTGTTTCTTCTATCTAGGTACTTATATAGATTTTTTCTTTAAAGATATTAAAATATAAACCATCACCTTTTTTGCTTGTTAAAGAGTATGCAGACTTTCTTAATATTCTTTTTTGTAGCTACTTTATTGATAATGTGTTCCGCTGCATCACATGGAGAGATTGCTACTTTATTGATCAATCTCTCATCATATGTATGGATGGTTATGGAATAATTTTTTTTTAGTAAACGATACTTCCTTTATTCTGAATTATAAAATTAATATTAATTTAAAAAAAATTAATTTGAGATATTTTTAAATTTAAAAGTTACATAATTTATTTAACTTTTGAAAATAATAAATCTTACGACCAGTAGTATTTTTTAGATAATTTATGATATTAATAAGTATTTAGTTATAAACAAAATAAATTTTTGTCAATTTTAAATTTAAAAATATTTAAAATTAATTTTTAAAAAGTCAGTACTTATTTCTTAAGTTGAAACGGATGGAATACTATTTTTTAGAACATAGAGAATAATTAGATGTAGAAATGAATGAGTAATACCTAAAAACTATTTTGAACATAAAATTAACAATTTGATCTAATATCAAAGTAAACTTAAGGGAGTGTTTGATAGCACTTTAAGCCACTTAATAACTATATTTCTTATCCAGTTAGATACACGAAAAATTATTCGATGTTTTAGGAGCAAATTAACAGTATGTTCTTTCTTCACACATAACAGTAGAGTCCACAAGTGGTGGGACCCTTGTGAACCCCACTATTATGTAAAAGAGAAGAATATATTATTTATTTACTTTTAAAATACCGAATAATTTCTTCAGCTACACACAATGCAACGAAAGATTATCAAACTGCAAGAATGAGAGCAAAAAGTGCTTATTCACTAAGTGACGATGCTTTTTAGGCCAGTGGTTCACTTAATGACGTGAATTATAAAAAGTCCTCACTTGCATGTTCTTTCTTGTGGTCCAGGGAATAACTTTTATTAGTCATATCGTGCTTCCATTTTTCCTTGTACATTTTGGTAGCCTATAAAGTAGGCTATAGTTATAGGCATTTGATAATAAATTTATAATTAAAATTCATATTTAATAATTATTTTAGGTATTCAAAATAAATATAATCAATTTTAATACCTATATAATATTATTATGTTTGTTGTAGACACCCAAATTTTATATTTTATATTAGAAATAAAAGTAAAACATTAAAAAGAAAGAAATATGGAAAACTTAGTATCATGAGTTCTAAAATAGCAAAAACAGAAAAATCCTAGAAGAGAGGTGACAGAAAAAAAAAATCCTAAACTAACCCAAGCCGCGTACACATACGCGGCTCAGGGCCAAAGGCGCATATGTATACGCGGCTCAGCTCCTATATCAATTTTAATATTATTTATTACTTATTCCTTCATTTCATGTACAAAAAGAGAGAAATAAGGAAAGCCCTAGTGGGAGAAAGGTACGGGAAAAACTAAAATTATTATAGAACTATAAGTTAACACTAAAGTTTGTAGGATCATAAAAAAAAATTGGTTCTACAACACAAACTATTAATTATTTCTAACAATTAATAAATTCACAATTTAACTTACTAATTGCATATAATTTAGTTTGGTTTTATTGTTTTATGATTTATTATTAAATCTTATGATATTACACCATAATCATGTTTTGTTGGAGCATGTATAAGAAAAAGAATCATATTAGGTTTGCGTTTTATTTGTAGTACTTTGGATTGCTTTAAAATAAATAAAGTAAAATGGGGACACTTTAACAAGTGTTTTACTTGTTGTTAATTCTAAGCCTATATTAAAAATCAAAAAAATGAAGATAAAAAATCTAAGTTTTGTCTTATTATATATGTATATACATAGTAATTTGACAAGTGTTATATAAGTTAATAAAATACCACCTAGAAACTAACATAATCCCATCCAAGAGAACTCAAAACTACTATTTGAAGTATTAACCATTTTTTTTATAAATAAAAAATAAAAAATCGTAACCGGTCAATGATCATGTGCAACTAATGAGCTATTTAAACCTTTTAATTATTTAACTTAACTAACAGAGAATTTATAATTGTATATTATTTATCGATTATAATTTATAGTACCACATGTACTCTAAATATTAGCTAGATAATGATAATAATACAGTAAATGATAGTGAAAAATATTAACAAATAATAAAAATATATGTTTAATTTAGGACCGAATTAAAAAGATAATTGTATCGGTAATTTTAGAACAAAGCAAAACCAAAGGGCCTTGGCCCAATAGTTATCCCCACCCCTTTGTACCAAGAGGGTGAGAGTTCAAACTTTGCAGTGATAAAGTAACGTGTGTCTTTCTTGAATTAGCAAAAATAAAATAAATATTAATTAATTTTTTTATATATAAAGTGACTTTGAAATACTGTTAAAATAGTTAGACATATAATCTTACCTAATAATGATATTCATATTCGTTTTTAGTGTTTAATAAAATACATTGGCTCATTAAAACAAAAAAAATTAAAAAAAAGAAGAATAATTAAAAGAGGATTATAAATAAATGTATAATAATTTCAAGTGTCCTAATTGAACTTGGGAGTTACGTTGATATATATCTCTTGAATTATATAATACATATCCAAAATAAAAATAAACAAACAAATAAAAATTAAAATATCAACCAATCAAATTTATGAGTCAACTTAGTTCATGTAATAAAGGACGAAGCCACACCTAAGGTTGTGGGGTCAATTGACCCCATTGATTTTTTTGTTTTATAATATATGAAAAAATTTAAATGTTATATACAAATTGACCCCACTAAAATTTTGTAAATTTTGTAATATACGGGGTCAAATGAAAAATTTATAACTTTTTCATTTAAGTCTCAATCTCATATCATTTCTACTTTCTTTACATATGTATATTCATATAATCTTCTTAAACTAATTAATAATCTATTTTGTAACCCCCCAAGAATTCCTAAACTTGCTGCAGCTGACCTTGTGCGTTAAAGTATAACCTTATTCCTAATAACAATATCATACCTCAACAATATAGTTAATAAAAACACGATTATTTAAAACTTTACAACGCTTCTAATCCAGAATTGCAATCTTTATTATATTGTAATAATCTCAGATCATATATAGTATGACATAGTCTATTGCAATAATTGTGAGTACATACAACTTATAAATACACATTTAAGTCTATCTGTTTATACAAATCTCCTCTCGTTCATCTGAGTAGTCAAAACCACACTCTTCTAGCTTAGTCAAAGGTTATACTAACAGTACAAGTTTTCTAACTTATACCACCACTAAATATAACTTACCTTAACAGGTTTACAACAAAGTATTAATCAATTCTATAAGTAAAGTTTTGTTACAAAACTCAACATAACTCGTTTACGTTCATTAATCATTCTTCAACATTATTAATCTAACAATATCAGTACAAAGTTATTACAACTTACTACTCCAGTTACAGATAAGGGAGATAATAATAACTTGCTTCCTAATCCCATTGCAACAAGCCAATATGACACACATTCTAACATATAACAACATGTTCTCTTCAACTTATCTTCATTCCATTTCCTTCACAGCCTGATTCGATAGATAAGTTTCCTTTACTGTAAATTAAGATTATTTGCAAGAATGAGTGTGATTGCTTAGTAAGTCTAACAGTTATCATATAACACGTTTAACATTTCTCATGCTTATCAATTTATACATAAGTTATATTTGCATACATGATTTATAGTTCATACATGCATTGCATTATTACACATACATCACATTTGTTCATACTTTGCAGTTTATACATGCTTCACATTCCTTTACAGACAATTAGGGTCCACATACAACAACCACTTTATTTAACGACTGCATATTAACAGTTTAATAACACAGTACCACATAATGGCACATTAACATATTCACACTTAGCAACAAAGACTGAAAAACTTGCCTTGTTCGCTTAACCGGCTTATGCCAACTTTTTGTTCTTCGTACGACCTAGATTTATAATTTGGTCTACCAATTAGTCACTAATGGACCCAATACATTGGTTTAATGCATCTAAGTATTCATTTTATACATAATTTATTTATTTTTCCCAAGAAAATTGACCCGGATCCGACCCGACCTGACCTGACCCGGCCAATATAAAATTTGCTAGGGTAGGGCATGTCAGACATGCAAAAAATTTTCACAGTTCGGGCTGCACGACTTGGCCTCCTTTACTCAAACATTCATAACTTCTTTGTTTCAAAATATGTTTATGTAATTCTTAAGTTCATTTTCATCAAAAAATTTCCCTCTACAACTTCTATTTAGATCACAAATCCAAATTCCAAACGAAATTGAGCTTAAAATTTCTCACAAGGACAAAATGAAAATTAGTTTCATAAATCTTTGATTCGATTGGTTCAAACTTGATGCTACAAGCATTATTTTGCTAGACCATCGTGTTTTATGACTCTATAACATTGTAATGCATAACATAGCTTCTTAGGTTCATAGTTTTCAAAACCATAAGCTTTAATTACATTTCAAAAATATTTTATAACCAATATAGTGGTTTAAATCAAACTAGATTTTCAAAAATACATAGTTTACTCTAAAAATCACCATAAATTCATTCTTCAATATTTTTTGATCGTTCCAATTGGGTTGTCATCGAAACTCATCTATCTATGACATGCCTTTATGAACCTTTAAAAATCATTAACTATACAACGTTATTTCCTTTGAAAACACAAGATTCAAACTAGGGTTTACCTTAACAAAATTTAGATCTTAGCTTACTTAGCTTTTCTTGCATAACATGTGATCAACTCACATTTTACCAAGATACAACATTATCATATATCTAGATCTATGCTCAAACCTCATAAATCTTAAAACATTTAGCCATTTAAAAGGCTTTCATTTCAAAAACCATAAACAAAACAACTAGGGTTTTAAAACTTTAAATCCATCTATTAATTTCTTAACCATGTAATAACTGAGAAAATTCTGAACCTAAGTTTTTATTTATTTATATATACTCATGAGAAAATATGATGTGTGAAGTTATGTTATGTATGTGTATATGTTATGCGATAAGAATTAGTTAGTCATTTGATTTAATTTATTCGAATAAACTAAGGAAGAAAAAGAAATACAAGAGGAGCTTATGTGATGAGATCACAAATCTTGAATGTTAGACTTGAATAACAAATAAGAAGATTAATAATCACTAAGTCAATTACTTGTATGATTAATGAGAAAGTAGGAAATAAATGAATTAATAAAGTTAAACTAATGTGGTAATATTTGTATGTTATGAGATTAGTTATGTTATGAGTCCAATGTAAGGGGATGTGGTAGTTAATGAACTAGATTTAATTAAGTTGATGTACTTGTATGTATGTGTGTTAGAGTTTTAATGGAACAAGCCCAAGAAATGGTAAGTGTTAGTGCTTTATAATCTAACTCAATTAAGTACTTCAAATGACTTTTAAATAACAAGTCTAATTGGATTATGTAATTAACCCAATATAATTATATGGGTAGCCCAAGTATTAATATTATTAGATCTTGTTAGAAATAATAAAGGAATCCAATGTGGTAAGTATTATGTGAATGAATTAGTAGCTCAAATATTAATTACATGATTAGTCAAATTAAAATTAATATTAGGCCAACACTTGTTATAATTTCAAGTCTTGAAAGTTAGTATCATTAGCCCAATTGATTTAATTGTTGTGAGCCCTAAATGAATTAAACTAGTAGCTCAAAGCTCAATTGGAATAAATTATGAGCTCAAACAAGTTAGTATAGAAGTCCAAATGGAATTAATCATAGGGTCTAAAGTAGAGCCCAAATGATGGTTTGTATTGGTATATATATATATATATATATATATATATATATATATATATATATGTGTGTGTGTGTGTGTGTGTGTGTGTGTGTGTGTGTGTGTTTGTGTGTGTGTGTGTGTGTAATAAAAGAAAATCAAAAACCAAAGGAAAAAGGGGAGGGGGAGCCAACCACTTATGGGGCCCGGGTGGAGTATTTGTAGCGTGATTGCTTGGATTTTCATAAGGACAAAGTTGCTCAACAACTACCCCACACCCCTAGTCAATCAACTTGTCAATCCAAACTGTCAATTTATCAAATAGTAAGCAAGATTAAGTCCTTAATTTTACCAATGTTAGTTGATTAAGAGCTTAATTGGGAGAATCCTAGAGTTCTATAAATAGGAGTCATTACTTCATTGTAGAGAGTTTGCTCATTTGCTTTGTTTTACCAAGTTATAAAGAGAGAGAGAGAGATTTATAGAGAGAAGGGTGAGTTCATTTAAGAGTTTCATCTATATTTCTCTAAAAGTGTTAGGGTGTATTTTTGTGAGTTGAAAGCTAAGTCAAAGAGGAGGTTTCATTCATTTTATCTTCAAAAGAAAGAGATCGAGAAGAACTCCAAGGTTTAAAAGTGTTCTACCTTTTAGATCTTGAGGTTTCTTTATGATTTAAAGTTCTAATATAGTTTTGCCATGGTTGTTTTGGGAGGAACTTTGTGTTGAGGAAACCATGAAGGGTTTCAAAGATATAAGGGTGGATCTTGAAGAAGTATATGTGATCTATGTGTTTTATGTGAAATTTTGATGGTCAAAACCTATTTTGATGTATAAAATGTAGTTTATATTTTTTAAAAGTTTTTTTTAAGCTCTATGATGGTAGATCTAGATTATATATGAAGAATTATGGTCAAAGATGAATGATATGTGTGTTAATATGTTCAACATGTAAAAAGATGGAAGAAAGATGCATAAAAGTATGTTTTGAAGAAAACCCTAGATAAATGTTTAAGTTGATGACATGTAATTTGAGTTGTGTAAGTGCTTTTTTATGATCTATGAGTTTTAAATGATAGATCTATGTATTATAAAGATAACCTAACTTAAACGACTGAAAAATATTGTAAAACGAGTGAGTTATGATTTTTATACTAAAAGAGATCGTTTTTCAAAACCCTGGTCGATCTAGTGGATTCGATCATGATTTTGATATCCAAAATATTTTCGAAAAGTGAATCAATTTATAAAATATTGAAGAACATTAAGTTACGAAGATAAAAAATCAAATTTGAAGTTATTTGGATGTGTTTTGAATGTTTTATGCAAGATTGAATCAAAATTGAAAAATCAGAAAAAGAGGAAAAAATGATTATGCCCAACAGCACCGGGGCACTGTCATTGGATTTTTAAAAATTGATTTTTTCGGACTGGTTAGGGTCGGGCCGGGTTTTGCCGGTTCGAGTCGGGTCTGTTTGGTCCAAAGAGTTTTTAAATTTTTATGGGACCCAATTTTGATATTTAAATTATATTAAATATTAAATAAAGTGTTTAAAGTAAGAAATTAATTTTTTTTTAAAAACAAATATAATTGTTTTGTAAAATAAAGAATAAGGTTAAAATAATTAAATTAAATTGTTTGAAGATTTTTAAAATATTATTAAATGATTAATAATATTAGAAAATAAATAAAATATTATTAAATGGTTAATAATAGAAATGGAATAAAATATTAATAAATGATTAAAATATTATTAAATAATTAATAATATTATAAAAGGGTTAAAATATTATTAAATAATTAATAATATTAGTAAAGGATTAAAATATTGTCAAATGATAAATAATATTAGTAAGGGAATAGAATGTTATTAAATGAATAATAATATTGGTAAAGGAATAAAATATTATTAAATAATTAATAATATTAGTAAATGAATAAGATATTGATAAGTAATTAAGATATAATTAAAGGATTAATAATATTATTAAATGAGAAAAATATTATTAAATGATTAATAATATTCGTAAATGATTTAAACATTATTAAATGGTTAATCATATTTGTATGTGGTTATTATATTATCAAAGCTTGATAATGTTATGATGTGATTGATATGTTATTAAATATTATTTATGTGATTAAAATATTATCAAATGTTGATAAAATTATTAGGTGATTAAATATTGTGATTGAGTGTTAAATGACTGATGTAGTGTAAAAGAAGGTTATTAATGTGAAATAAACATGTATGTGATGTACTAATTGATAGATCAACGTTATTAATGTTAGGTCATCCAAAGAAAGTTAAATGAAGTGGATAATCACTCAGCGAAAGTAATTTATTGTTATTGTGTAAGTTTTCTAAGGTAACTTGTACTTATTTTTAAAGTATTCGTTTTCTAAGGTAACTTGTACTTATTTTTAAAGTATTCGAAGTATGATAATTATTGAAATTATTCTACATCGTTATTGTTATTGATATTCACACTTATGTGCATTCACATGATTTGTTCTAAATATGAACTGTTTAAAGAAGTAGGTCTATGCCAATTATTTCGACTAGACATTATAAGTGTTAATATAACATGTTCTAAATATGAACTATTTTACAAAGTAGGTCTATGCCAATTGGTTCGGCTAGACATTACATGTGTTAATATGATTTGTTCTAATTTTGAAATGTTTAAGAAATAGTCTATGCTAGTTGTTTAGCTAAACATTGCATGTATAAGTTCATTCATTTGAATATTGTTGAAGCTTATCCAAACCAATAGTTGGTGCAGACTCTTAAAATAAGACTGAGAAAAACAACCTTTATAAAGGGGTAATTATATTTACACCTGGTAACCGATAAACTAAAAGATGTCTGAATGTTATGCATATATATATATTAGATATTAGAGGATTGATCCCCTCAAGTATCCTATTTGAGTGTTTGCAGTTTTAATAACTATTAAATATTCCCGAGGTGGTCAATGAAGGCTGATAAGTCCTCATGAGGTGGTCAGTAAAGACAGATAAGTCCTCACACATGTTCTAGGTTCGTAGTGACCAAACTCAGCAGTAAATATTCTATAAATCTTTCATTGAATATAGTCAGCATGTTGCGCTTCTTCTCAATATTTATTAATTGTTGAAGTAGTAAATATTCTCAAAATCTCTTATTGAATATAGTCAGCATATTTTGTTTCTTCTCAATACTTATATATTGTTGAAGTTCCAAGAAGAGTATTTTTTTTTTTAATTCAGGATATATCTTTTATTGCTTACTTAAACTTGTTGGCAAAGTAGTTGTTCACTCTTGCTGTATCATGAATATTTTTCAGCTAAGCCCGAGTGCTCTGAGAGGAACAAAGGCAAAGACAAAGCGAAAGAGTAGAACTATTCGTAGTAGTGATTATACTTGTTATATATTTTGTGAGGTTGATAAATTTTTTATTTTATAAGATAGTCAAGACATAATTAAGGTTAATATAACTTGGGATTGATGATACGTTTTGTAATGAATTTATATATATTTTCTCTAGTTATTGAAAATTAAGTTTATGAATGTTATTAAGTGTTGGATCGTGAGAATCGAATACGAGGTTCAAGGAACCCGAATTTGGGGGTGTCACAAACCATACATGGATAAAAATGTGATCTAACCATAAATCACCACCAACAACTCTATATATCATCAGAATCACCATGTTCCACCATATAATCATCAAACTCCCACAACAAACATACCTTAATAAATAAGATACAAAAGCTAAGCTAGAGATCTAAAGGTATAGGAAACTTTTTGTAATGACCGAAAAAATTACGAACCAAAATTTTTATTTATTTATATTCATGAGAAAATATAATGTGTGTTATGTGCGTATGTGTTTATGTTGTGTAATGAGAGGTAGTAAGTTAGTTAATTTAATTTATTGAAATTAACTAAAGAATAAAAAGAAATGTAAGAAGAGTTTATGTGATAATATCACAAAGTTTGAATGTTGGCATTGAATGGCAAATAGAAGATTAATCATCATCAAGTGAATTACTTGTATGATTTATAGAGAAGAAGAATTAAATGAATTATTTATGTTACCCCAATATGGGTTTATGTGTATGAGATGTGAGTAATTGTATTAGAAGCCAAATGATATGTGTGAGTCATGAGAGACTTAATTATAGTTTAGCAAGATAATAGATTAATCAAGTATTATTCTAATGAATGATGTGATTTAGGATTTTAAATAAACCAACCCAAATAGGTAGCCCTCATGCTTTTAATAAGGCAAGTCTAATTGGATTATGTAATTAACTCAATATTCTTATACGGGTAGCCCAAGTGTTAATTAAATAATGACTCCAAATTGATTAAACTAGTCCACGTATTTTAATAAGATGAGCCCAAGTGGTTATATTATAAGTTAGTCCAAGTAATTTAATTGTTGGAAAAGTTAAATGAGATAAACTAGTGGCTCAAAGAATTATTTAATGGAGCCCAAATAAAATTAAACTAGAAGTCCACATTGAATTTAATACAAGGTCCAATGTGGTAGCCCAAATGAAGGTTTATGTTGGTTATGTATATATGTATTGGTGTGTGTGTGTGTGTATATATATAAATATGTGTGTGTGTGTGTGTGTGTGTGTGTGTGTGTGTGTGTGTGTGTGTGTGTGTGTATATATATATAATAAAAGAAAAGCAAAAATGGAGCATATTTAAAGCCATTTGGTCATCACATTGAGGGCCCTACTTTGGGGTGCTTTGTTTGTTTCTGGTTGCTTAGTTTTCATTCCATGCATTGCTTCACTCCATTTCTATAAATCAATCCAAGCAAAGTTCAAATCAAATGTGTCATTCAAGTGGTCAATCCATCAAATAGTAAGTTAGATTAGCCCTGATTTGACCAATGTTGAATAATTAAGAGCACTAATGGTGTGCTCCTAGATTTCTATAAATAGAAATCACCAACACTTGAGCAAATGTTGGTTCACTTGTTTCATTGACTAAATTTTAGAGAGAGAGAGAGTTCTAGATAGAAGCTAGAGCATTTGTGAGAGTTCTAGAGAAGCAAACACTTTGAGTGTTAGTAAGCGTGGGTTATTTTTGGTCCATACAAGAAGGAGAAGGAGCAAGAAGATAACATTCAAGAAACCTAGAAGGTTTAAAAGTTCTCTACCCCTTAGTCTTTTACGTTTATGGTTAATATATTTAGTATATGTTTGTTGCCATGGTTAGTTGTGGGAGAAATACTTGTGTGATGGGACCACGATGAGCTCAAAGGTATAAGGATGGAGATTTAATGGTGAATATGTGTATTTAAGTGTCTATGTATGCTCAATATATTTTTCATGGTCAAAATATATTTTCTATGGTCAAAATGTAGTTTACATGGTCAAAATATATTTATGATGGTTCAAAACCTATTTTAAAACTCTTTGATGGTTGATGAAAATCTATGGTTAAATATGCTAAATATGTGTTCTAACATATTTTGTATAAAAAATGATGGAAGAAAAGGTTGTATAAGCATGTTTTGTTTTAAAACCCTAGTTGGATGTCTAAGTTGATTATGTGTGCCTTATGGCATATAAGTTGTTTGTGGGATTTTTGTGTCTTGTATGCTAGATGGGTGATGTTGGGATATAATTTATTGGACCTTATATTTTAATATGGGCCAAGGATTATTTTGTTTTGGAGTTGGGCTGAATTAATTTTCATAATATGATGGGTCTGGATCGTGGTCAGTCCACTTAAGTTTTATTGTTTTTTACAATTTGGGTTATTAGGAGAAGATATTATTTTCCCACTTAATGAGATTGAAGGGACTCCTGGCGGTGCATAGATGAATACATACACAAAGCCTCACGAGGGAATCAGATAATGCTTTCTACATGCAAAAAGAGAGCTATCAAATATCTTACATTTATTCCAGCATATATTTAGGTTCTCCATTGTGATGTTTAATTGTCTGTGTCCGTTTTTTCAGGATTTCTTTAATAATATTAAATGAGAATTTAATTGATAAAATTATCAAGATTGTTTAAATTAATTATTATTTTATGTGATTTAAGGTATGTGATAAGATTTAATTAGTAAATTAAATCTGTACAGAGATCATGATAAAGTATGTTGAATTAAAATAATTGAAAAGTAAATAAATTGTTTAAAAACAATTTATGAGGAATAAAAGAATTTCAGGTAAAGGTACAATAAATTGTCCAATTAAATTATTGTGGAAGTACATACATTATGATTTTAAATGAGGTTATGTAATAATGTAAAGTGCATGAATTAAATAGGTATATATTTATATATATACATTTTTATATATCAATGTATATGCTTAAGTGAGAAATATAAATGTTATTAATCATGGAAATTAAGGGATTAATAATTAAATTAATCCAATTTTAAATAAAAAGCGAATGAGGAAGTTAATAAAATTGTAATTATTGATTTTAGATTTAATTAAGAATTATAGTGGAAATTTAGAAATTATTGAGAAGAAATGTAATTATATAAATTATATAATAATAAATTATATAATTTATATAAGAAAATTAAAGTGATGTATAAAGGAAATTATAATTATATAAATTATATAAGGATAATTATATAATTTATATAAGAGAATTAAAATAATGAGAGAGTTAATAAATGTAAAATTATTGATTAATTGATAATTAGGGAGGAATTTAAGTAATTATTTAAGAAAGGAGAATGTAAATATATAAATTATATAATATTAAATTATATTATTTATATATAAAGAAATTATTGTAAATATTAAAGAAATTGAATAATAAATAAGAAAAATGAATGTTTTAAGTTATTAAAAATTATAATTATGTATAATGGAATTATTATGACTTTTACGAAAAATAATATTTCAGAAATGTGAACATGTTAATGTAACATGTTGTCCAAGTAACAAAGTGAAAAATTATGAAAAATAATTTTTATAAGTTATATGAATTATTTTATGATTTTTGGAGGTATAAATTACCTCATATAATTACATGCATGACGTTATGCGTGTACAAAATTTGTCAAGTAAAGTACCCAAAAGAGGTATTAAAATTATTTATAAATCATATTATGAATTTTGATAAATTAAAATAAATATTTTATATTTATTATATAAAATATTTATTACACGAAATAATTACGTAATGTATTAAATAGGTAATTAAGCATGACTTTTGTGGCATATCCGAAATAATTCGGTGGTGGCATGCGTTGGATAAGTCGGTGGACTTATTAAGTTAGTAAAACTTAGTTAAATACTTTTGATTATAAAGGCAAGAGAAATAAAAAGAAAAGAAACAAAAACAAAAAGCAACAAAACAAAACAAATTTTGTTCTCTCCATTTCATGCCACCGAACGCCACCACCATCTTCGTCGGGAAACTCCATAGCTGACAAGGGAGAGAGAAGTAAAGGTGTTAACAAGGAATTTAACAAGCCAAAGAAGGTTGTTCGAGAAAGAGTATTGAGCTATCAATTAAATTAATTGGATTTCCAGGCAAGTTCTTCAGTCCTTTTATGTTAAATATTGGACTGTTATGATATGTAATTCTTGTTTTAACTGCATACAAATTATGTGCTACGTGATACGTGATTAATATGACCACAATGTGTACTTTGTGCAACGATATGAATATATATGAGATATATTGCTATAGTAGAAGCACAAGCACATGATGTATGACACACACTGAGCATGTTAATGTATGTGCTACGTGAAGCATAAACTGTTGAACTTGCTGAGCCGTTGTGCTCATTACTTGCTTAATAAATATTTTTGCAGGAAATAAATGAATTTCAAGAATATCAGATATGATAGAGATGAATTACCTAGAAGGTTGGAAACGTAATTGCTATATTTTTCAACATTATGATTCAATGTGAGAAATTTGTTAATTTTACTGTAATGAGCTATATGTATATATATATAAGTTGAATACGGATATGATAAAAGTTCAATTATGAACCGTAATTGTTGTAGTGGCAAAGAGGAAGATATATTTCCTTATGGATTATGAAACCGCGAATAATTATATGGATATAAATAATATTAAATGTTGAGTTTTACGATATTTGTAACAGATATGAAAGAATAAGTAAAGGTTGCGATCCAGGGACGAGGATCGATATATAAAGTTTTAAATGATCAAATATTTAATATAATGATTGAGAAAAAGAAAAAGAAAAAGAAAAATTTATACCGAAAAAAAATTAGTAATTGATGATTTTAAAATCAATTAATGGATGAAATAAGATGATTAAAGATTTATTAACGGACCGAAATTTGGACGTTATGAAGATAAGGTATAATAAATATGAAATTTAAGGTAATAAAGTGGGTCGAATTTCTGGGTCGTTACAGTCTGTACTTACTCTTGCACCGAAGCATCCCCAGATGGTCCAAGCCATGACCTGATCTATGGAGTATTTAACGACTTGTTAAGTGTGTAGGTATCTCACTGTTGGGTGATTTCAGGGGGAGAAAGATTCACACGTTAACATTGGCACTAGAAGGAGGGCCGTTTGATATTTGGTACCCAAATCACCGGTTGTCTTAGTTGGAAGGTTATTTTTATGGTAGAAAGAGGAAGTTCAAGTAGGGGTCATCAAGGTTCCTCCATTGAACCACACATGTAAAGTAATAGAGGTCCAGTGAAGGATAGGTTGGGGACTGTTTAATCGAGGCGAAGACGGGTTTATACTCATTAAGAGCTTGTCAGGAGACGTTTGTTTACACCATCGCTCATGCTGGAACTTGATTTGCTTAGGAGAGGTCTGAAAGATGAGGTTACACTATCGCGAAGAGTTTTACAGCGTAAGCATGCAGATAGAGACATACGATACAGAATTAGAGAAACAGAGGTTGAGTTGGAGGCCTTACAACATGAACGCCAAGAATGGAATGCCCACATATTGGAGTTGCATGAAGAGGTTCCATCTACTACTATTGACAACAGGGAGTGGGCCGATACTCCACAAAGTCGACCTTGGTTGAAGCAAGGATGGGTAAGACGATCATAATTTGATGATCAATACCAGCCTTAGGGTCATATGAGGTACCACGAAATGGTCGATCAGGACGATATAAGAGGTCAATACCAGTCACATGGTTATAGGAGACAACCTAACTGGGTCAATTGAAAGAAAAGAGACAACACGATTCTCCAGGTCGATATTCCTGGGGAAGAGCTCGATCTCCAAAAGATAGAAGGGGCCATGAAGGTACAAGGACATAACTAGGTCAGGAAGAGTAACGAATAATTCCTTATGTACCTATTTTTGACCCGATTAGTGAAAGAATTTCTGAGCTGGAAAGGAAGTTGGCTATAACAGAGGCAAGACCAACAGCCAGGTCCAAGCCAAACGCATCAAGGCCCATGCCTTTGGACCCAAAGTCTCCCTTCTCGGTAGCCATTGACTAGGAAAAGGCTGACCCGAAGAAGAAGCTGTTATCTCTGGAAATGTACGATGGCTCAGGTGACCCGTATGACCACACCAGTTCGTATGAAAGAGTGATGAGATATTATAACCACTCTGTTGCTGGAATGTGTCAGATCTTCATGACGACACTGAAGAAAGGGAGATAAACAGTGGATTATGTCGTTACTTCCCAATTGTATCAATTCATGGACCGAGTTGTGTGGTTGATTCCATGAACGGTTTAGAAGCAACAAAAGGAGGAGCAAAGTGATTGTGTCTTTGATGCAGGTAATGTAGAAGCCAGGGGAGTCTTTGAGCCAATATGTATAGAGGTTTCGGGATGTAGTGGGAATGATTACCAACCTCAATATGATACAGGCGCTGGGAATTTTTACGACGGGGATGGATGTCACTCGGAACAAAAAGATGATGAAGGATGTGATGTTCAATCCTCCAAAAGACCTCTTAGACGCGTATGAATGAGTTGAAAAGTTCATTGCGATCGAGGAGGCCATGGATAGTTTGATGTCAAGGAGCAAAGGTATTAATAATAAGTCTTATGGTGAAAATAAAGGTAGAGATAACAGACCCAATGTCTTCGACCGAATGGGACCGAAAGGGGGACAACCGAATGTAAATAAACCTCCTTACCAGCCTCAGATGGAGAACAAATCTTATACTCCTCTAAACGTAGATCGGGTTAAGGTATTGGAGGATATAAGGAATGAAACGACATATGGGCCGAGATCGACGGGATCGAGGCTAGATAGATCAAGTTCATATTGTTAGTATCATCGCTAGGCTAGACACTCAACAGAGATATGTGGTGGATTAAAGGACATAATTGAGTAAAAAGTTTAGAATGGTGAATTGACTCAGTTTGTGGTTGGTCAAGGGGGACAAGGTCCTAATCCCAAGCCTGTAGTTGAAAAAAGGGCGGAGCAGGGGAACCAACCTCGGAGGGTCGTGGATGGTATCATAGGAGGGTCAGTGCAGAGGCATACTGGTAAGAAGAGCCGACCCTCCTTTGAGGCAGTCTTGACATTGATGAATTAGCCTCCCACGGTAGAACGACCTTTTGCCAGCACAGTGATCTCGTTCTCGGAAGAAGAATACCCGACTGATGCAGTTGAGCCACATGAAGGAGCTTTGGTTATCGCTGCACAGGTCAGCCCAGTAGACAGGAAAAGGATTATGATTGATAACGAGTCATCAATAGATGTATTGTATAGCCACGCTTATTAGAAGATGGATCTTCAGGGCGTAAGGTTGGAAGTAGGTATGAAATCACCTTTGTACAGATTTGGCAATGAAACTGTACCTGTGATCGGAACCTTGGAGCTTCTGGTGGTGTTTGGCATGGCTCCTCGATAGGTAACGATACAAGTGAAGTTTTTTGTTGCTCAAGTCGATTTGGCCTATAATGCTATCTTAGGACGAACAACTTTATCTACTTTAAATGTTGTCACATCCATTTCGCACTTTAAGATTAAATTCTTGACGATGGAGGGGGTTGGTGAGGTGAAGGGGGATATTGATATTGCTCGGAGATGTTATCGTCATGTTGTGATGTCATCTACGTTGGGGTTAGTAGGCAGAAGCATACTATGACTGTGGATATTGAGCCATATACGGAGGGAAATATTGAACCGTTGGCGTTACCAGCTGAGGATACTGAGGTGGTGGAGTTAATACCCGGTAATACATCGAAGACGATAAAGATAAGGGTTGAATTACCAAGTGCTATTAAGTCGGGATTGGTTCAATTGTTACAAACTTATTCTAATATTTTTGCTTGGACACCTCGGGACATGCCTAGAGTTGTCAAGGATGTGGCTATTCATAAGTTGGCAGTTGATCCAAGTAAGAATCCATTGCATAAAAAATGAAGGATATTTTCACCTGAACGCCAAAAGATTATAGATGGAGAGCTCGGTAAGCTTTTGGATGTCGGAGTAATAAAAAAGATTGAATATCTGGAGTGGTTGGCCAACGTGATTTTGGTTAGGAAGCAAAATGAAAAGTGGAGAGCTTGTATAGATTACATGAATTTAAATAAGGCATGCCCGAAAGACTTTTATTCACTTCCGTATATTGATCAGTTCATTGATGCTACCTTGGGAAAAACAGTTTTGAGTTTTTTGAATGCCTTCTTGAGGTACCACCAGATTTTTATGACAAAGGAGGATATTTTTAAGATTGCATTTATCACCCACTGGGCTATTTATGCTTATAATAGAATGATGTTTGGGTTGATAAATGATGGGGCTACGTATCAGAAGATGATGAACACGGTCTTTCGAATGCAGATTGGAAGAAATATGGAAGTATATGTAGATGATATGATAGTTAAAAGTCCTATGATACAGGACCATCTTTATGATCTGGAGGAATGTTTCCAAACTTTCCGACATTACAATATGCACTTCAACCCTACGAAGTGTACTTTCGGCCTTGGGTCGGGGAAGTTCTTGGGGGTACTTGGTGAGTAAATGGGGAATTGAGGATAATCCAGATACGATCAAAGCGATATTAGATATGCAATCACTGTAAAGTTTCAAAGATGTTTAGAGACTTCCTGGTTGAATTATAACGTTAAGCAGGTTTATGTCGAGGTTGGCTGAGAGGTGCCTACCCTTTTTTGATAATTTAAAAAGGCCGAGGAATGAAAAAACTTTCCAGTGGACTTTGGAGTGTGAAGATGCCTTCTAAGAAATTAAGAAGTATTTGATGTCGGCCCCCTTACCGCAAAAGCCTTGCCACAGGAACAACTTTACTTGTATCTATCAGTTAGTTCGTTAGCTGTGGGTGCAGTTTTTATCATAGAAGAATGAGGGGTTCAGTGCCCAGTTTATTATGTTAGTCATGTGCTGAGAGATGTAGAGACTAGATATCCAAATTTGGAAAAGTGTGTGTATGCTTTGGTGGTAGCAAATCGAAAGCTCCAGCACGATTTTCAAGGTCAACATATCATTATCTACATGAACCAGCCATTAAAGAAAGTTTTAAATAAGTTAGATACCTCCGAAAGAATGGTGACATGGGTCATGGAGCTAAGTCAGTACAACTTGTAGTATCGTCCTCGTACAGCTATCAACGGTCAATCTTTGGTAGATTTCATGATTGAGTGCACTTTTCCCAATGGAGATGGGGTCAGTTCGATGTCTGACGAAGTTGTTATTATAGTTTGGGGGGGGGGGGGGGGTGGCCGAACCCTACTTTTTCATGGACGTTGTATGTTGATGGGTCGGCTAAAGCAGCGGCCAGTGAGGCTTGGGTTATCTTGACTAGCCCGGAAAAATTTAAAGTACAACAGGTCATATGGTTTAAGTTTCGGGCTACCAACAACGAAGTGGAATATCAAGCAGTATTGGCAGGGTTGCAGCTGACCAAAAGTTTAGAAGTTCGACATCTACTCATTTTTAGTGATTCCCAACTAGTAGTGAAACAAATTCAAGGAGAGTATGAAGCTCGGAGAGCTAGGATGACCAGGTACTTATCCGAGGTGATGATGTTGTTACATAGATTTGAGTCCTATGCTCCTAATGGGATCAAGAGAAAAGGTAATTTTACTACGGATGCTTTGTCAAAGTTGATTGCTACACATGTGAAAGATTTTGGAGGATCGGTATACCTTAAAATTCTGAATGAAATCACCATTAATAAAAAGGAGCTTTTATGCATTGAGAGGTTGAATTGCTAGATGACTCCCTACCTTGATTACTTAGCCGATGGGAAGCTTTCGACATACGAAATTATGGCCAAAAAATCAAGTGTCAGAGCTCTTATTTTTGTTTGATTGATGGGGATTTATACAAGAGATCGTTTTCATCTCCATTATTAAAATGTTTGATTCCGTCAGATGCGTCTTATGCGCTCAGAGAAGTACATGAAGGGATTTGTGGGGATCACAATGGGGCTAAGTTACTGAAGTACAAGTTGGTCTGACAGGGGCACTACAGGCCGAACATGTTACAAGAAACTAAGGGATATATGCAGAAGTGTTCGAAATATCAACTTAACAACTCAGTTCCAAGCCAGCCTCCTAAGGAATTATCATCGGTATTGTCTCCCATCCCATTTTTTATTTGGGGAATAGATTTGTTGGGTCCATTGCTAAAGGCGAAATGGCAGCTCTAATATGTGGTGGTGGCTATCGATTACATGACTAAGTGGCTAGAGGCTAAACCACTTTATCGTACTATCGACGAAGATTATTTAAAATTTCTGAAGGAATCAATCATATTTAGATTTGGCATCCTCGTGGTGCTCGTCTTGAACAATGGTTCACAGTTTGTGAGGGCAAATATTGAACAGTTCTTATTCAACTTGGGGGTTCAACATCGAAGAACTTTGGTGGCACATCCGTAATTTAATGGCCAAGTCGAGATTACTAATCAGACTCTGATCAAGGGAATTAAAAAGCGACTTGATGATGCTAAGGGGAGGTGGCCCAAGGAGTTACAGAGTGTCTTATGGGCTTACCGGATAACTCCACGAACGACTATGGGAGATTTACCTTTTAGGTTGACCTACGGAACAAATATGTTGATCCCAGTTGAGATCGAGTCTACCTCGTTCATGGTATCTAATTTCAGGGAGTTATATAATGAAGAGGAACTTCAACTTAACTTAGATTTGTTAGATGAAGTTTGTGATACCGCCGTATTGAGGCTAACCACTTATCAGCAGAGGAAGGCTAAGTATTACTATCGAAGGGTTCAAGTTAGAAGATTTGAGGTGGAAGATCTGGTGCTTAAAGAGGCCGATGCCTGGACTCAGCATAATACAAGCAAGTTAATGCCTAGTTGGGAAGACCCTTATGAAGTTATTGAAGTAGTAAAGGAAGGTACTTATCAGCTTTGGAATATGGATGGGGCCGAGTTAAAAAATACTTAGCATACGGGTCGGCTGAGAAGGTACTATCAGTAATGTGAGTCTTTTTGTTGTCTTTCTATTTTAACAGTCATATAATATAGTTGAAATAATTATTTAGGTGTAACGATATAAACAAGTTTCAATGAAGGAAGAGTATATTTTAGTTGTTAACTTGTTTGGTTGATTACATATGAAGTTCCTGAAATATATATTATAAGTGTTCGATAAAAAGTAAGGATTATCCAGTTGAAATAAATTTGGACAGAGCTCGATAAAGGAAGGATTCATTCTATTTATTGACTTGTTTGAATTATTTATATATGAAGTTCCTACTTATAAACTATACAAAGAAAAAGACAAATTAAATTTACATATCAATTAGGGGTTCGAGGGGTCGGTTGAAGGGTTGTCATCTACTTCAGGGTCTGGTTCGTCGGTGGGATCATCTTTGAGCTAGAGCAGGTTGTCATCAGAGAAGCTTAATGTTTTTAGGTCTATACCAGCTGCTTGAATCTTCAGGAGAGCAGCTCGGTAGCCTTTGCCAAATTCTAGGGCTATCTCTTATGTTAACTCTGGAGAAGCTCTGTACTTGGCAATAATTTGCTTCTGGGTTGTGGCAAGTTCTTTGGTATTTTCCCTCAAGTCGTGATAGGCTTTCTGGAGGGCCTCAGCGTATTTTTTTAATCCAGCATGTTTAGCAAACCCTTTCCTGTTGACCTTCGTGATTTGGGCATATAGGTCGTTTCTCTATTGGAGGTCTTGTTGAAGTTAGGTGTTTTGTTGGCGTAGTTGGTTGAGTTTGGGTTGATGTAGTTCCTTTATCCTGGTGAGCTCGGTCTGGTCCATGATGATTGTTTGCTCAAGGGTTTCAATTTGATGATGAGCTGCCAAGATTTGTTGATTGATATCTTCATTCTATTTGAGGAGCTCGTTTTATTGTTCGAGTTAGCCGCGGAGCATTTGGTTGATTTTATTAAACTGTTGGAGGGAGTCATGGGCGACGGCGTGGGCTTGTTAGAGTTTTTGGAGTTCAGTGGTATATTCGTTATTCTTCCATTCGAGGGTTTGGTTTCGATGTTGAAGTTGTCAGAGCTCTTTCAACAGTTAGGTGTTTGTGGTTGTGAGCTTGACTATTTGTTGCTTGAGTTGGACAAGCTCAGGATTATTTTGGTTAGCGTGGGAGAGGTTCTGGTTCTGAGTTGTGAGGTCATTAACCTCCCTGTGGAGTTGAATGCAGTCGTTGATTACTGTTTGCATATGTTCTTTCTACTCGAAGTACTTCCGCTCAAGAAGGATCTTGTCCTTCTGAGAGTTCTTTAGCTCTACCTTTAATTTGGTGATGGTACTGTCTGATCTGGCCCTGTACCTTCTCTCCGAAGAAGTTGACTATATAGGGCCATGAACTACAGAGGAGGGAATATCATTAAGAAGGTATAATTATAAAACATGAAGATGAGAAATAAAGATGAGAAATTACCCGGCCCTGATGAATCATAGAACCAAGGATTAATTATTCGTTGGAGATCTTGTCGAAGGTGGAGTCGTCGTGAGGAAAGTTGAACGCTTCAAAGTATTGGTCTGGGATGGGGTGGTCTTTATTGATAGGCCAGAAGAATGAGGTTGGAAAGTGTTTTTTCATTTTGGGCCAGAGAAGGGATTGTACCTAGGATTGGAGGGTTGAGCGTCAATGTCGATGGTGGTTGTTCTGAAGGGGAGGAGGGGGGGGGGGCATAGCTGGTTAAGGCTCAGTTGTGGCTATCGAGGTTTAAATGGGGGCAGTTGTTGTTTGTCCCATAGGTTTCAATTGACGAATGGCGGTTGTTACTTGTGCTGTTGTTTTCTCTGTTTGAGGTTGACCCTTCACTTTATTGGATGCTTTGACAAGGCGTCGATGTTTCTACATTGCAATGTTTAACTTGTCGGCTTCGGTAACTCGAGAAATATCTCTTTCATAGACCGGGGCGGCCTCGACCTCGAACGGTGGTTGTTGTTATGCTTCAGACGAGTTGGTGGTAGAATCGGTGGTAGAATCTTTAGTGTTAATAAAGCGCAAGAACGCGAGTCGTAGCCATGTATGATTGTCATTCTCCATGTTTTTCACATGTTCTTGAGCATTTCTTTATTTTATAGTAGTTATAATGTCGAATTTCAATTCATAGTTTAAAAGCTCAAGAACGCAAGTCGTAAACATGTACGATTGTCGTTCTCTATGTTCTTCGTGTGTTCTTAAGCAATAATTATAAATTGTTATAATCAATTATACAAGCCATTGTAATGACCAAATTATTTTAAATATAAAGTGTCATAATCACATATGTAAGCAGTTATAATGCTCAAATTATTTCAAGTATGAAATCCAAAATCTCAAGAACTTAAGTCGGTACCATATACGATTTTTCGTTCTTCGTGTGTTCTTGAGCAAAAGTCATAATTTCCTATATAAATAGGTTTATGATTTTGTAATTTAGTGTTATAAAGTTGTGAAACATGATGGCCTAGCAAATTTATGCTTGTGGCATCATGTTTTAACAACCTAAACCAAGAATGATGAAACTTAGTTATTCGTGTTCTTCGATTCCTTTTTCGCATTCTTAAGTAAAAGTCATAAATCGTACATAAGTAGGTTTATGATTTTTTTATTTTTATGTTATGAAGTGTTATTGAGTCTTATAACATGATATTTTAAGTAATTAAAGCTAGTGAATGGTTAACCCTAAAAATGTTGATCAAAGTATGTTCATTGACTGTTTTTACAACTTTTCAAAAACATAAGGTTAGAATCTGCCATAGCAACCTAAAGGAAAGTTGTAGATAATGAAATTATAATTAATTTAGAATCAATAATCACAGCAAAATATTTTTTTATGAGAAAGTTATGGCTGTTACCAGAAAAGAGGTCGAAGCTGAAAATTTAAAGGGGCTCTCAAATTTCTATGCTTAAAAATGAGATTTTGAGTTAGCTACTTGTCTTAAATATTCCATCAATGGAAATAGTCTAGTTAAGTTATAAAAAAAATTATCAAGAAGTAAAATTCGATAAACTAACACTTGGGTACACGTAACCCATTTTGTAGGGTTTTAATGCTCCATCAAGAAACCCTAGTTTTGATTCGAGGCAGGTTCTAAACCTTTATGTGTTAGTTGATATGTGCAATTCTATGGGTTGATAGTCGGGTAATATAAATCTCAAAATATCAATCTAAGTGTTCTTTTCTAAATGATTAAGTGCTGAAAGTGAACAGATATTATATATATTTAAAATTAATTTCTTGATGGATAATGTTTAATTTAGCTGAAAGTGAATGATTAGTTGTTGCCATCTTGTTGCTGATAGACTGTTGTTGCTACTTAATTATTGGAGAAAGCATAAGTTGATGGGTTACATAAACTAGTCTAACTTCATATTTTGTGTATAATGATTTTAGCATTCATCCTTCGTAAGTGAAAAGCAGTGCACGCGATATTAGTTTCTTGTTTTGTTCTAAAATTAATGGTAGTAGGACTTGATCTAAGACATCATGTTAAATAAGGTCATTTATATAGGTGGTTTGTCTATATGCTAATTTAGAGTTTTTGTAGTTGTACTTGACTTGTTTGGAAATGTCCAGTAGATAGGGTGTTGATTTGAGCTATAATTGTGCTGGGGATAATTGTAGCAAACAAGATTGGTATCATGCATAGCATTTGTTTCTAAGAAGTCCATACACTTTGACCTTACTTTGAAACTAAAAATAGTGCATTCTTATTACTCTAATGTCAGTGGTATAATTATATTTTACTTATGTATTGCTCCTTGTAAGGTGTTGATGTCAAGGATGAGCATGATGAAGATTCAGGTGATGGTAACGACGAGGATGGAGACTTGTCATTATGCATTTTGATCTTTTAAGTAGTACTTTTTAGAAGTTACTTTTGTTTACCATCGAGGATGGAAACTTGTCATTATGCATATTTGATCATTAAAGCAGTAGTTTCAGAAGTTACTTTTGTTGCCTGTGGTGAGACTTTTAGTACGTTATCTTTCATAGGATATTTTTAATAGTACAACTTAATATATTCCTTTGAGGGGTTTGTTATTCATTATCTCATATTGTTTAGCTCGCATATACATATATATTTATAAAATACGTGTCATATTATTTAACATGCGAAACATGTTTGATAATATATAATATGTACATAATTAGCATGCACATATAGAATACTATATTCTACTTGAATTGATTATGGACTTTTATTCTACTTTGGTTCACTAGAGCCACCAAGTGAACCAAAAGGTCAAAACTATGGTACAAGAACAAAT